>JAOQAZ010000025.1:591754-675233 GCA_027945595.1 Fusarium torreyae | reverse complement strand
TAGTCAAGCCACTAACCGGCGGATTAGTAGTTGGGTCGGTGACGACCAGCGAATCCCCGCTGTTGTATGTTTTTGCCGTTTTGAGGTCCATCTTCTTTTTCGTACTGTCTTGTCTCGCTCAGGGTGGGAATACAGTATTGGGGGTGAAGTTTATTGGTTGGCGTCGGGCCATTATCGCACTGAGTTTGTCGCAGGAACGGAAGTTAATAAAATTTTCATAAAACCCCGGATTGAAGCCCTACTTTTGAGTTGCTGCTTGAGGTGAATGAGATTAGTTGTGGCCCTTGCTTTCTTGGTGGAGAGTACAGGGTATGATCGTAGACATGACTATGTTCAATGCTTCCTTTGAAGGCCTGAAGGCTTGAGCTACCCGGTCCTATTGAGTGAGCCGTCGAGTAGCAATTCATGTCAGCAAGGCGAAGGTGATTCTTTGCCTAGGTTGAAATCATTCCATGCTCGAAGTTCTTAAGAATCATGCTCTAGTTGAAGTGCACCAGAAACATCTCGTGGTAGCTTCTAATTACCGTCGCTTGATATAGATTGACGAGAATAGTGGCAATATAGACTATTCCCAAAGCCATCAGTGGGATGTCTGGGTTGTTAATACCCTTAGAGCTTTCCAAGTCCTAAGGAGAGCAAATCCAGAGGCGTTATTATAACTAAAGCAGCCGCGAGGGCTTAATATCACAATATGAGATTGTAGTTTCTATTATAAGTAATTCATTCTACGCAATATGCCAGGATGCTTCACTAGGAGAGGTGTCTTGTCGACGCGCCAGGCACGTCCACTTAGAGATTGGGAGAAATAAGGACATCACTTTCGCTAACGTATAATGCAGCTTGGTAAACTGAAGTTAATTCGCCGTGGCCATTTATTCTTGAGACCCCTGGGAAAGCTCCAAAAAGGTATACCGAGACTTAATATAGTGGACAAGACGAAGACGTACGGAGATTAGATCGGCAAAAGATGAGGTCCTACCCGGGTTCGAACCGGGGTCTTTGGAAGACTTTGAGGAGGTATCAAAATCCAACGTCATGACCACTAGACTATAGGACCGATCGCTGATGACAAGCGCTTCGTCTTTACAACTTAAGTTGGCAGCACGCGGCTCACGACTAAAATGGTGGGACAAGCCAAAAAGTGAGGTCCTACCCGGGTTCGAACCGGGGTCTTCGGAAGGCTTCTGATGTTATCAAAATCCGACGTCATTACCACTAAACTATAGGACCTTTGCCAGATGCTGTCGTGTGACCAATAATTCTCAACTCATAGTCTTCACTCACACAATCTGAGTGTCAGTCGCACGAACATCAAGACTAGCTAATTCCAAAACTTATGATCTCACAGTTGAGGCTGAAACGAATCGTCATTCAAGTGAAAGTGGCCATTTTTTTTTAAATTTGTTTTTAGATACTACTGGCCTGATACCTAGACTGAGGAGCAGACGTAGCTATAACAGTAACATACAAGTTGATTGTGCAGGTACGTGCCTTTGTTAGCTATTGACAATCGTAAAGCAAGCATTACCTGGTAGAATGGAAAAATAACAACAAACAGAGGCCGGTATAAGAAAGACGCCTTCGGCTAGTCTAAGCGCATCATTCAAACCTAATGACCGCGTATGAATGCCTCACAATTATGAATATTCAAGTAATGGGAAAGAATTCAGTATAACAGTGTTTCAATTATGCTCTGTGTCTATCTGCCAAGAGCTAGCTAGCTACTTTTGCGCCGCAAACTGTCTACAAATATCCTCAACCTAGAGGCTGTTGCCCTGAAGGACCCGGGTATCAAAGCTCTTTAGTCCTGCCAAAGACTGCTGTCGCAGAATCAACACGCTTTACCTGTGAAAACTTAATTCTCCTCAGGCCACATATGGTACCATCCCTCCTGCTGGATGCGCTCCTTGAGGAACTTGGGAAGGACCTCAACCGGGTTGCAACGAAGGAAGCCCTCCTGCTGAAGACGATCCTTCAGATTCACAGGAGTGGGCTGGTAGACACGGACGGTGAGCTGCATGATGTCGCCAAAGACGAGAAAGTTGTTGCGGCCGTAGAAGAGCTCGAGGCCGTCACGGAGACGCTCCATGCTGAAGAGAAGATCGGGGCAGATGTTGTGCTCGAAAGTCTCACGCTTGGTGGGAGGGAGCTGGGGGACGTTGGAGAAGGGGTTGTGACGGAAAGACATTGCTGCGACGGGAGTGAGAGTGTCTGAGTGTTAGTGTTGAGTATGCTGTTGGGGATAGGGTTGGTTAGTGCTGCTGGTAAGACAGAAACTGGTGGTGGGAAGAAAGGAAAGAAGCTCGAGTCGGGGGTCGAGGAGTTTATATAGTTGGAAATGTTAGTCGATGGTAAGCTCGTAGGTTTGATCTGTTGCACGAACTCATGAACTATATGTTTCTCAAGGTACATGTGATTCGAACAAGGAGCTCTTCTTGGTGTTACAGATAAGTGACTAATAATCACTCATTCAATAGAGGTTAATTCTCTTGTAGTAACCTCGTTCTGGGAACAATATCACTCAGGTCTGCTGTTGGCCATGGAACAATCATCGCACAAGGGGTTGGAAACGGGTGTTCAAGGACAAACTTGAAAGCATTGGGGTGATTCAAGTCTCGCGTTGTTCAGGAATTTTGAGCCGCTATGTAACCATTGGTGGCTACCTTCACTAACTACAAAGAACACAGGTTTGTTGTTCAATCATCAAGGTGTGTAGTTTCAAGCAGCAGGCTTTTGTGACCGTCGCAGGAAGACCTTTGAGTCATAATGCAAGAAGTAGCTTTGGAAAAGCTTAAGTTAGGTTACAGCTTGAGCATAGAATATCATGCTTCAAATGTGGAAATACTGTGTTTTTTGCCATAGTTAAAAGCAGACCTTGATGGGTGCCCCTTACATAGTAGTTTCAAGAATAGCTATAAAAATTTAATACACTCCCTGTGTTCAACCCTTGTTACAATCTAGCGGAAACCAGACGATGGCAGATGAATTTTCCGTGTAAGTTAAGTAGCCTTCCTTGAAAGCCTGGTGTTCGAGTTTTGACCTGTTCAGGCCCGCTTCCCCTTGTTCACACCACCAACTCCTACTCCAGCCAAGAACAAAGTTCGAATAACAGCAACCCAACCCGTGAACACATAGTTACCCCAGTCCTGCCATCGGAACTTTGACAACTCAAGTCGACCCTGCTGTTCCATGCTTGCGTACACACTCATCAGAATCGCAATGTCGATCATGAGCACGCCGGCGATGACGATCCTCCACACCTTGATGTCAGAGCTGGCACGGAGAACACCGGCTAGAATAACTGCGGTGAATGCATAGAGGGCGGCTAGTTGATGGAAGAAGAAAGCCTGATCTGGATTGTAGGGCGACATGCTGAGCGGAATGAGACCGTCTAGCATGATTTCTGGGGTGAAGATGAGGGCGTAGACGGTTGGGATGAGGGTCATGGGATCCACCCAGGTAAACCAGATACGGTAGAAGTTGTGGACATTTAGTTGAGCCATTGTGTGCTGGGTTGAGTTCTTTAATCTGATTGGAATGTTTAGAGGTCAAAGGTCAAAAGATGACAGGGCTACAATGAAGTTCGTCGTCTACTTATACTGACTGAGGTGCGGGGCCACAGTAAGCAGAAGGATGGGACTACACCAGAACTAAGAAAGTTAATCTTATGTAAGCTTATAATGTGTTAGCTTGATGGCTGTAAGATGAAGGTTAAATATTTCTGCACAGGCATGGCAAAAGATTCTATCTCATATCAGGAAATCCGATAAGCCTTATAAAGGTATTTCTTCGTGATTTGACATCAATAATTGGCCTGTTGTAAATAAGGCTCCGATATCTATGCTAAGAATACGCTCTTAGCAAATGATGACGGCTTAAAAAATCCACAAAGCGTATTGAATCTTGGCATTTACGGCAGTGTTACTAGGTGTCTTGGCTGTTGCTTATGGTGTAAAGTATCCGGAGTTTCCGATCATAGAGGGGGGTTGTCATTGAACTCTGAGCATGCACACAACCAATGAAAAGCCCAATGTATGAGTATTTCACCCATCGTTG
This sequence comes from Fusarium torreyae, assembly GCA_027945595.1. Lineage (NCBI taxonomy): Eukaryota > Fungi > Ascomycota > Sordariomycetes > Hypocreales > Nectriaceae > Fusarium > Fusarium torreyae. Next base: position 671,177 of record JAOQAZ010000025.1, on the reverse strand, counting down.
CAAAGTATCAAGATTTGATATGTGTAAAATCCCAACAATGGCTCGTTCATGTGGTGCTAAATTTTACTTATAGGATATAACATGTGTGGTTCATGATAAGTATTCCAGCCTTCCTTCAAAACGATAGAGAAGGAAAATTCCAAGAAGTCTGATAGCCCGATATAAAGGACTCCCATCCAAATGCAATCCCAAGGCCCGTCCTATGGCCAAACCTTCAACATTCGTGCAACTGATATCCATTGTCTTATCATAGCGAAACTGCCATCATCACAACTGCAGCTGCGGCCATAGAGGCATAAACGCGCAAAAGGCCCGACGAGGCACCAGATGTGGGCTCAGGCGTACTGCTTTCTTCTGTAGCGTCACTGGTTGATGTCTCAGCGGTGGTAGACTCGGTGCTGGTTGGGTTGCTGGTAGAAGCTCCAGTGCTGCTAGAGGCCTTGGTGCTTGCAGACTCTTCTGTGTTATCAGAAGCTTCGGCGCTTGCTGTCCCGCTCTCTTCTTCTTCAGATGAAACCCCGGTAATGGTAGGGGTATATGTGGCTAATACAGAGCTTCTATAGTCAAGTAGTGCCTGACCGGAAGTGATGACGAAAGGATAGTAGCTGAACTTGTACGCATAGATACTTTCGAGTTGTTTGCGATTTGTATATGTTTTCGTTGAAGAATACGAGTCCTGCTCCGCAGCCATGGTGCATTCTCGGGCAACGGTTTTGCTCAGCTCGCAGTGAATAGATTGCACTTCCCGATATATATCAGAAGGATCTTGCTGTTGTCTGGTACTGTAATAGAATTCAAATTGTCCACTGGCTGAGTCTGTAGCCCATGGCCCATCGGTGATGGTGATAGTGCCTGGTTCGGTAGTCTCTGCATTACCAGATTCCTTGTCGTCAGTAGGCAGCTGGATCTCGTATATGATCGCGCCATCATCTCCGACATCTCTGACGCCTCCAGTTATGGTATAACCGAGATTTTGAAAGTCAGGGAAGAGGATGGAGGTCGTTATCGCCTTAGTGATTGCTGAGGGCATCGTGATAGAAGATAGAAGAACGGTACATATGACTATGCTTAGAGAAGAAGAGGTTATGGTGCTGGAATAGAAAGTTCGCAAGGAATTCCGGGAGTGGTGCCTATTAATCAACGAATATGGGGCCCGAGCTTAGTGTTGGTTGGTAGCGTTGGTTGTTGGTTCCTAGATGAAACGCTGTTGGGCTGATACCCATTTTTACTAACCACCCGCAAAGTTAAGGGAACATCAAGCCTATCATCTAGTAGATGCCAGATGTTGCAAGAGAACCATAGTCCATATAGGAATTGCTTCATATCATGTTTATGACTAATAAGAACTCTGTTTTATCCTTAAATAAGCTTTCTGAGAAAAGGTCTTTCCACCCGAGATGTATTGTCTGGGTTCTGTGCTGCCAAGCAATTTCACAGACCGCATGGTGGATCTACAAGGAAACACCATGCTAAGTTTGATCCTTTCATGTAATTCTCGTTCCACCAAGCTGAAAAAATAAACGTCGTAAAACATGATCAGGCTGAAACATGCGTGATGCTAGTATCGAGACTATCTGGGTTAAACCACCACTCAAGAGACCCGCTCCACGGCAACTCCGTCCATGTCCATTCTCCTTCGGCCTCTGGAGGCGTAACTGTAACCAATGCTACGTGCGGTGGTATTTGCACTATCCTTCCAGGACGCGTTCCTATAGACAGCCCCTTCGTGTCAGTCGTTGAGAGCGGCGGTTCAGCCAAATCCAGCCGGAAACAGCCAACGCTTGCTTCGTTGCCGTTGGCGTATCGGAAAAGTAGACCTGTGACTTTGTTGTATTTAGTTTCGTTGACGCGGCAGTTCTCTAGGTCTAGGTGCCGAATAACACCTGCATCCTTGTCGCTGCTGCTCTTACAAACTAGGACTTCTACCACGTTTTCCAGAGATGCTGAGGAATAGTGCAGAGCTTGAAGTGGATTGAAGTGTGGGACAGAACTCAAGGGACTTTGTTTCGGTGGAGGAGCGTCGCTATCTACGGTACAAGCTGATGCGGCGACAAGAGGAATCCCATGAGACGAGGGAGAAAAGAATATGCGCATCGAAGTGTTCGTGTGAGTTGATGCTACCAGTAGCCATTCACGATGCTTTGAGAATGGAGTGTGTTCTCCGTGGTGATCCGGAAAGCTTCCTGCCACGATTGAGCGGCCTGTACTGGTAACAAGCTTGAACACAGTGAGCTTCACAGTCAAAAGAAAGTTTGAGAGGACATTCTTACCCCAAAGGCCGCATCACTGGGCCTTTTGTATGTCTGTAAGCCCCACGGCGTAGACAGATGATAGCGTAAACCTCCGTCGCCCAGCGATGGAAGGGGGGTTGCCGTATCATGTTTGTCGGGTCCTCGAAGCCAAACCTGTTTGACGAACTCTCCTTGCTCAAGAGGGTGATATGTCCATTTGAAGTGTCTGCGACTATCGTACTCGGACGATTCTTCATCCCATGGTGGGATGTAGGTGTTGGGCGCGGTATTATTCCGATGTGCATGGATTGAAATCATCTCATGACCAGCCCAGCAGACGGAATAGGCGGTGGTGCCAGGGTTGTTGAAGTCGAACGCTTTCATTCTGGCGATGAGCTCTCCTTCGCCCCACCCGGCATAATAAAAGCTCGTAGCGTCAAGTTCAGATGGTGTCATCGGACAAGGCCAGAGTACCCGAGGATATACGGAAGGCTTAAGCACTTCCCGGAGTTTGATCCCCTGGATCAGATCAACAAATGCACATGTTATACGTCGAATGGATTTAATACTTACGTCCCCTCTAAATGAGAGCCTTTCGATGTCTGCCGGTATGGTCTGCCAGTATGCGGCATCTGGTTTCGCTGACGCAAGGTCCTTGATGACCTGTCTAATACCCAGATTATCCTCTGAGATGTAGAGAATTTGGTCGCCTGAGAGCGGCGTTGTACCCCAAACTTGACGACTTCCTTTAGTGGGTGAGTTAGAGAGCGAACCCACATATTCGACACCATCAATGTTGACATATGTAGCCCATACCGGGGCTGATGGATCGATGGACCACTCAGTCTGGCGATGATGGAGAGAGATTTCTGCTACAGCATAAAGCTTGGTTAATTCGTCATCGTCGGAAACTATCCGCCAAAGCTCTGGCGAAAGCTTTCCGATTGTCACACGTAGAGCATCTTCTATCAAGATGCGAAGGATCTTTCTCCGTCTTTCATGATCTGATTTGACAGGCTGATAAGAATATTCTGTGGAGGAGCGGTATCTATCAAGACTCGGCTCAAAACCTGCGGCCACGCGGGCGCATTCGGCATGGAAAGCTACAGCAAGACCTCTGTTATGAGTACAGAATGGATAGACGCAGTGTCTGAAGGACGTGTTGAGATTTCGGTCGATATAAAGAGGCGCATAGTATTTTTCGTAATGGATGATAAAGGGGGATGATGTTTGGCCATCCGGAGTTACTGCAATCTCATAAGCTTTGTTCAAGACAATTCCCTTATTAATTTTACCTACGAGTAACGATTTTATCTTTCTTTTTATCAATCGGAAAACGGCATAGTCGGCATAGACTTGCATCGACACAGATCGGATTTCGAAGATGGACTTCTTCAGGGAAGCTGGATGAGAGCACGAAATAACCCTCAGGTCCAATCTCGGCTACACCCGGGGGCAGAGCCATATCGCTTTCAGTAGAATTTTGTAGACCCATCACATTCAAGAAAATCGCAAGTGAGGGAAATTTGATCGAGACGTTGGATTATGAAGGGAACTGAGACATAACATAAGCTGACGTGGATCTGCATAACAATCAGCCACGAGACCTGGCCAACGAACCAACATGAGCCTCATCTCACGGCAGCCAACCGTGCTGTAACTGGCTCTAGGTTGACAAACGCTAGATATTAGCTCAGATTGACAACACCCGTAGATTCCTATAGATGCTATGAGTTCCAATAAAAGGACAAGCGATATCTTTAGTTCTTTCATACTTCTGTGGTAGAATTAATGAAAGGATCCCAGTTTGGCTTCACGGGTGTACTTGACTGGCCTTTGAGTGTCTCAAATATCATTCTCAGCCACGAGCCTTTAACTATAGGAAGATTGTAGATAAGCTAGGTAAAACTAAGTATTAGAAATTGGATCTTTCAAGTGATGCCACGGCTTTACTTACGTACTAGTTAATTTGTTAAGGTTATTTTGTCTGGTTTGATCAGAAGGATGATGCGCTTAGTCCAACTTCAAAGGATGACTTTCTGGCCACTGGTAACAACATCAAGTTATTAGTGCAAGACCAGCAATAGCAGAGGTAACTAGCTATCTATCATATCTTTATTTGTACTCTCATTAGTATTTCATGTAAATATTGCTTGGTGGGTAGGATACCACTTTTCCTATTATTAGGTACGAGGCACTATAGCCAATCATTCCTCTTACATAAGACTACCAGACCGATCTGTATCGATCGCAATGCGGGCTGCAGTTTAGTTTCATCTACAGCTTCTCCTCGCTTATCTCGATTCATCTGTTTCAAGATGTCATCAAACATCTATCTTGATGAAGGATTCGATTCCAGCGGGGACACCGTGTCTGAAGCGTCCTGCTGTCTCTGTGGGGCTTCAATCAAACACGAAAACCATTCCCTAGGGTGGATGCGTAAGTTCCATACTGGTTTGTCGCCTCTATTCTCAAAAGAACATCCAGTAGGTATCTCTTCTGACACGTTACAGTTTATGTCACTGGCATAGAGGCAGATGCAGACACCTATGTCTCCGTCGAAGGGAATAGGGAAGACTTTGCTGATGTCATACGTGTCGCTGCTGAGCATACTTCATGGGCATACAAGGCATTTCTTCGGACCATACTCATGCCCTATGACTTTCAACCCAACTCTCAGTATACCTTGGTCTCTGAAGACATCGAGACAACAGTCTTAGGTTTCCCGTTCCATTCATCATGCTGGAAGTTGCTGAGAGCATCTGGGAAGGTCAGTAACAATGACATCCACCTTTTCAATCTCTGCCGTTCGATGCCCAAACAGTGTGGCATGTTGAACTGGGGGCATGACTACGGAGGAAAGGCCAGGCGTGACGTTTCACTTGCACCGGGCGAGGAACCTAGCCTGATCTCCAGGCTAGTTGCGTGGGATACTAATCTAGACCCTGGTAGTCATCCTCGGTTTGAACTAATGTTCGAGGCTAAGATATCTGAGTTGCTCCACGAAGAAGCTGGCAGCACCACAAAATTGCTCAGAACGTCCCAGGTTACGGATTCAGATATCTTTACAAAATTACCAACTGAGATTCTTTTGGCCCTTGCTGAGCATGTTACCTACGACGACCTAATTCATCTTAAGCAATCTTCCCGCGCTTTTGCAAATCTATGTTTGCCGAACTCGTTTTGGAAAAATCGCTTCCGCCCTGGAGGAGAATTCGAATACATCTTCGAAGCTCATAGCCATCTGTCCTCCTTTCAAGGGAGTTGGGAGTCGATATATAAATGGGTAAAGTGCTTACTATTCGATGAGAAAGCCTTTCCTGGAATATGGAACCGGAAACGCATTTGGGACTTATGCTTTCCCTTGCACAAGACTCTGGAAGCGATGGGCCAGGCTAGTTGTGGCGGAAACCCTATCCAGTCTATTTTTGAACCAAATGCTCCACCGGATGACATGAGCCAAATGGGCTGGAGGACTTCCAGCAGGGCACTTAAACCACCAGGTGAAATACTGGACAGAGGTTGCAGAGTAATCTATGAGCGGGTGATGACGTTGCCCACGGTAGTGTCTGCAGTTTACGCATCTACTATTGAAGTCTTCGGACGTTGCTACATATCCGGAATGCGAATCCAGAGCAACGACGGCACATCTTTCTCACTTGGTTTCAGACACTCACATGAGAAGAGGATTCTCGCTTTACAAGATGAGAAGCTCCAAATATCAGGCTTCGACCTTGCTCACGACCAACGAGGAGTGCGAGGACTTGCAGTAGTCTACAATCATGGTACGAAGTCCGATTGGGTGGGAAACTACGACGGCATCCCAAAGAGAATGCTTCGCTGTGACCCATTGGGTGTAGGCGTGGTTGAATCTCTGAAGGGCGGGTTTGATGTGAGTAACAGCCGCCAAAATCCCCAACTCTACCTTTTGAAAGACACCGTATAGTATCTTGAACTGACTCCTGAGACTAGGCCATAAAACTTGTGGCTCTATCTGTTAATGCAGGGCCCCCGATCGAGGATCAGTCTCCAGTCCCGCAGGCACTGGCAATGCAAACTCTATGGTATCCTGATATACCACAGCCAGGACTGATGTTTCTAGGCATTGAAAGTATTTTAGAATACCACCAAAGGTCCGATTCGGCTGTAGAGCAAGACCTACCGGTGTGCTTCAAGCTTTTCGGAGACTCGGACGCGAAACATGTTGATAAGCTAACTAGTATTACCGTCTTGCATTACGTACGCCTAGAGGAAGTGCTAAGGCCGACAGAATTGTCAACAATAGAGCTTGTGACTACGGGATCCACACATGCTAGAAACACTATCAAATTGGGCTTTGGAGGAACAGAACCACAGTTCCGGAACCGCGAATCCGAGCGGGAAGAGACCTTCAACATCGATGGTCCGGGTGGAGAACGCATTGAATCCATAACAACATCGAGGCTAGAGGGAAAGCTGGTGGGCATCACGGTAAGCAAGTCATTGTTCCTCTATATAAGACAAGTATGCTTACTGTGGTAATTGCAAGGTGAAAACGAATCACGATCGAATCCACAAATTCTTCGGGAAGAAGAGTCACAAGGATTCTGTTGAAAATATGGAGTCGTCAACTGTTTCCGCCGGAGGAAGCACGGTGGTTGGGTTTTGGGCAAAAATGGTGAGTTGAATCCTAATAAACGACGTCCATGTGCTGATTTGTCGCATGAATTTAGGAAACCGAACTAGGGTTTACCGATTTTGGCCTCGTTGTTTGCCGACGATATTAAGAACATCTACTGGAAAGGTCAATAAAACTGATTCCATTGGCGAATCCACGGGAGTAAAGATCAGCAACGGTCTCATGGTGGTCGAAATGTAGACTGCATCAGAAGACGAGAATGAATCTCGTTCTGAATCGTCAAGCAATAGGCTAAAGTTGAATTTTTTGTAAGAAAGCTAAAAGTATGCATGGCTCTATTCTATTCGCCGTTTTGGTTAGAGCAAAAAAAAAAAAAAACTATACATCGACTGGGAAAAGCAATGGATCCTTAATCAGCCGTTCCATGTCCTCCATCTTGATATGAATAGATATGTCGACACCATTATCCGTCCAATACGATGTCGGTGGACCTGGGGCCTCCTTGATCAGAACAAGACTATCCATATCCGGGAGTAAGCCCTCAGCATAGTTGCAGGTAGCCCCGATTCCAAAATCGATATTATAGATTCCTGCCCTTGCCCATGTCGTGACCAGAATATGACGTTTGCCTTCAAAAGCTTGCCATATTCGCTGAGGTGACTTTTCAAAGGCGATACTGTGAAGATGAGCGGCCATGTTGGAAGGGTTTGCGATTTTTACGATCGTGTTGCGGACTTGAGTCGATACTTTGGTTAGGTTGGAAGGTTCGGAAACCGCGGATGCTGGTAGCTCGATGTTCATCATGACAGTCGGAGAACCGAGGAACTGTTCGCCAAGTTGGAAAGATGGACGGACACCGTACACGAGATCGCAGTGTATGGGATCAGAATCGCTCTCTAAGCCACGAGCACGGGCGATACAGGACCAGATATGGCCCAAGACTGCGTCATGCTGACTGAGCTTCTGAGGCGAGTCTTTGTTGGCTTTGTTCCAAAGAAGGTGGACTTGTTCTCTAGTCAAGTGAACAACATAATTAGAGACCGGCAAGGTAACATCCCATTCGCTCCAAGGCATGGTCTTGCCTGCGGGCTTCAAATCTTCAGTATCAAAAGGTGCTGGAATCTTGGAAGGGAAGGGCGAGTTTGGACTCGGAGCCCACCAATCATATCTGTGCATGGGCAGAGCCTCTGCTTGTTGAATGATTGTTTCGTCTGGATGGTCAGCATTGATATCTCCGGCGGCGTTGTCGTCCAAAAGTGTAGGGCTGAACACTGGTGTCAAGCGGGAGATAGGTTTGTTGTTGAGAACAGAGCGACTGACAAAAGCCCAATCTTTAAGCAGAGATAAGAAAGTTGAGGCATCTGCGAGAGGATGCGCACCACGTAAAGCCAGGACAAAGCCTCCGCAAGCTAGCTCCGTGATTTGAACAGTTAATAGAGGGTAGAGCTGGCCATTCTCATCCTTCACAGACTTCAACGGCTGTGCGATGGGAGTAGGTGCTAGAAACTTTTGGAAAACACTAAATTCGCAACGCCAAAGGGGTTGGCTGGAACTCCTGTCAAAAGAATACAAGGACTCGAGAGTAGCAGAACTTTTGGCGTAGACGAACTGAACGCCTGGATCATTCGGAGTTCCAAAGTGTGCGTAGATGCGACCAAAGCGTCGCGCATGAGGAGGAAAATGTTTTGCCTCAGATGGTACGGCCCCATCTATGGACTTTACGACTTTGAGATGGCCGCCCCATTGCGGGTATGACTGAAGAGTGAGGGCTAGTGATTCGCGGAGATGATATGCGAAGTTGAAATTGTCTGCTGCGGGTAGACTTGGCTTATCGTAGAGCCAGATGGCGCTGGGGTCTAAGAAGTTGGCGGTGGTGCTATCGAGAAGAGAGAGGGGAATGGCTTTTTCTTGGCTGGGTGTGACGAGCTGTGCTGACTCGATGCAATATATATCTGGGGTTGCCATAATGGGTTGGGTTGTTGTACTCGAGAGTTAAGCTGGACACAAGAACAATAAGTAATGATAAAGGAAGACTGCCTCCAAACACCCAGGATGCCAAGAACATGTTCTTCGCTTAAGATAGTATATATGAGCCTTTGTCCAGCGTTTTTAGGATATCACTCAGTATGAATCATTTTTCGGCAAGCTCGATTGAGTAACTGGGGCGCGCCACGAAAGTTCCACCTATCAAAGGATTTTTGCCAATTTACCGTCAATCTCGCCATACCGCTCCTTTTCTTTCCACTTTTCGAGCGATACCACGATCTTAACTTTCTATTATACAGTACTTAATTCCCCATATCTAGTTCGATGGCTGTGTCGTGAGCCATGAGATTAGATTCTGCAGCGAATGAACCGTCGCAACATCGTGTTCTTTGAACAAATCACCAAGAGTCTGGCTGGGGTGGTCTTCTATCTTGCAAGTCTTGTGCTTCGGCTCTTCAGTAGGAGAGGACCGCCAGCGTTTCAAGTCGGCAATGCTGGCGCATTCGTCTTTGGGGTCGAGCAACACTGGATTCCAGCCAGCGTTGATGGATCCAACGACATCTTTGGAGTAATCGTCACCGACATAGACCTTTTGCCAACTCTCTGCGTTGGCTTTGGAGTCACTCAGGCTTTTCCCGTTACGGGTGCTAATTATCTGAGCAAGCATAAGTTCTGCGGCGTTGAAGATGCGCTTATCTGGCTTCTCGACACCGACATCGTATGACATGCAATGAAAGTCAACGTCGTATGTTTTCTCCTTGATTTCATTGAGATCAGATTCCGTGCCATACCGCAACGGGCTTACATCTAGACCTAATGAAGAGAGGATGCTGGGGATACGATCATCCGAGTTTGTAACGACTCCAACAACAAGACTGTCAAAGTGTCGAGGTGGGTTGCGCTTCAGCCTTTTAAGCGCCTCTACCAGACCTGGCTCGGTATCGTAGCCTTCTCTGGATGCGAAGCGGTGTAGTAGCTTTGGTGCCAAGTCTTTGGGTAGAGGCTTCTCATTCTTTGCCAAAGATATAAAAGTATTATGTATGACCTAGGCAAGGTTAGTATGGGCACATTATTCCTAATCTGTGATGCTTTGGTATACGAACATTCGTCCACCATTTAGTAGCCCCTAGACCAGTCTCTTTTCCGTAGTTAGGATTCTTGTTAGACTCCTGTTTGATGGTCGATATGAGTGTAGATTGTAGCTCATCATCACTAAAATCGGTGATGCCGCATTGCCGAGCAACTTGGGCATATTGCTGCGCGACCGGTTGAACGGGTCGGATCAGAGTTCCGAATGCATCAAAGCATAAGAGGAGGTTTCGCTTTGACATGATTGGTTGGTTGTGCTATACACTTTGTAGTTGATGATAGAAAGATCAAGTTCTAAAGACGTGCCCTGATCTGGGCGTCTCCACCAAGACAACGATTACGTCATCTCGTGATGCCTCAATTGTAAGTCTGCCATATATTGGTCTAGTTAAGTCGAACACAGGACGAACTTGTCAATCACTTTTCTACTTACATAGTGATCGATGTTAGAACCAAGACTTGCCTTATCAATCAAGCATAAAAGAATAGCTGAGCCTGGGTTGCCTTGATCATAATCAAGTCGAGTTAGACAACAATCTACATCAAGAGTGAAGGTAATTAAGAGCCTCTCTGATAACTCTACTTTCATGCTCCCGGTCAGCTTGTTTCTATGTGCAAGTTTAAGCTTTAATAATGGTCGCATGCGCAAGTCTAGAAAGTAATATGCCTGAAATGTTTCTATTCAGGGGGGACAATGGTCCAAAGCTGTCTAAGGTATCTATCTATTCATCTCTGTGATCTAGTAGTCTCAAAACCTCAAGCCTCATAGCCTAGAAATTAGTGTCAAAGTCAAAAGCAAAGTCTAAATCGCAAGAATTCTTGTGCAAAAGTCCACAAGTCGGGTTTCAGTGGTGAGAATCTCTAATCTCTATGTTCGTCAGCCGAAACTCCGTAACCGAAAGGAAAGGAATGGGGTGGATAGTCCGCATGCCGAATCATTTACTGATTGGGCTGGATGAGGTACTGACGCATGCCAGAGTTGGGGGCCTTGCCGAGGGTCTTGATGTTCAGACCCTCCTTGTTGGTGATGTCGTGAATTTCGGCCTCACCGCGCTTCCAAGAGGGAAACATGGTGTAGACGGTACCGGACTTGACGACGAAGTTGTTGTAGCGAGCGCATACCATCTCCTGCTGGGCGACGACCTTGAAGTAATGCATGGACTTATCCATTTTGGATTCGTAGGTCCAAGCCTTCTTGGCGTCAGCGACGATGCCAGCATGACCCTGAATGCCCTCGAGGTAGCTCACGAAGAAGTTGTCATAAGCCTTGGTGTTGTAAGCCTTGTGAGTGCTAGCGCTCTCAGTACCGGAGGGACCATCCTGACCGACAATCAGACGATCAAAGGGGGAAGAAGAGAGATGCTTGCGGAACTCAGCGCAGCGGTCAACACACATGTCGTCAGGAGCGTTGTAGAAGATCGATCCAAGAGAGAGAAAGATGCGAGCAGAGGGAAGGTTGAAGAAGTAGGCATCGCCCTGCTGGAAGTTTCCCCAGAGGCCAACGCATTTGACGTTGGGGAAGTTAGCGGCCGCCTTGTTGACGTGCTCAGCGAGAGAATCGTGGTTGATGTCAAGGGCGACGTAGGTACAAGCCTTACCCTGAGCGATGAAAGCCTGAACGTAGGGCTCAAACTTCTTCGAGTTAGCAGCTCCAAGGTCGATGATGATGCCACCACTGGCAGGCATGTCAGAGACGACGCCGGCGTCAGTGGCCTTGATGATGTTGAGCTCATCAGTGGTCTGATAGGAAGTGTTGGCGATCTCAAACCACTTGTCCATGCCGGTAGTGTAGGCAAATTCCTTGGGGAAGTACTCCTTGCCCTCGAAAGCCTTGGGCAGCTGAGTGTCGAAGGTGGTGTCAAGCTTGCTGCCTCCGATGTCGATGATTTGACGGTTGGCCGGAGCCCAAAACTTGGTAGAAAAGGTCGACATAGTATCGAGAGGTTGCTGAGAAGAGATAGTTGTTTGTTGTGATGAGATGAGTTGATAGAAAGTTGTCAGAGATGAGTTGAGTTGATGAAGGGTTGTGTTGTTGATGATGATTAGCTGAAAGCTGGAGAGTGTGGTGAGGAGGAAAGGAAAGGGTTCAGAAGCGGCGAACGAGGAGATTTATAGATGGGTTATTTCTGTGAATGCTGCATCAGTATTCACTGTCTGGACTGCAGTTTGGCTCTGTTCTGGCAGTGTTGCACTGTTCGGGCAGTTGAACAGCAGATGCCATGATGTTCTGCAGTTTTACTTTGAGCTGGGTGGCTATTCTTATCAGCACAATAAACTTAGACTCAGCAATTGGTACTGAAAAAGCCCAATGTTCGGTCGTTCGGTCGAACAAGTTGATTGTTGTCGAGTTACGACGATGACTGTTCCCTTGGTCGTTTGGAAACGAGTCTCGAACATGCGATCCTGTAGCTATTCGCTAGAACTAAGACGCATAGTAACATCCACCACAAAAGTACATGCAAGCACTAGGCCTGAGATGTCGGTTCGTTGGCTATTCATATGCCAAGTATTCCATACAATTCTGTCGACTTGCCATGCTCATCTTTGGTCAAGCGTCTAACGCAGCAGTTAGATGAGCTTACTGCTTCGCGACACAGACAATATATCTCATGGTTGGTACCGATGGATACTCCCACCAGGTTCATCGACTTCTCAAGTGGCACTTCCAGAGGTCCACGAGAAGTATAGGATCGTATCAACTACTGGCCTTGACTAGTGACCAACAATAACTTGGCTGGTGAATCTTAATGTGCTCAAAGTGGGATATTTGGTTCCCCATAACCGTTGTGCACTGAGCAAGTGTAGCGGTCTACTTAATGAGCCGATAATCTACTGGGTATTTTCTAAATTGCGATACAGTGATAATAGTCTTTCTACCCTATTTTGTGTCTCGATCGGGAATTCCACTCAAGGTCAGGCCGCATTGTCTAACGGAAATTCTATCGAGACCGGCCAATCAGGTTTGGTAACGATTTCTGAAACTATCTAGGGGTTTACCTGGGGAGACTGAATTGAGATGTTGAGGTAGATTCCTCGTTATCCTTAGACATATCACAGATGTACGGTGGACGAAACTATGAATTAACATACACTTGAATCATCCAGCATTAGTCCGCGAAACAGAGTACTACTTCTGCTAAGTATAAAGATTGGGCTCTAGGACAACGGAAAAAGTTAGGCTAGTGTAAGCTCTTGCGCAGGTGGTCAGTCTCCTTAGTGAAGTTGAGAGTCTACAGGGTAAGTAGGGGAAATATCTTAACTCGAACACGCTACTCATTTGGCGATGTGGCGCAAGTGCGCATAGACGCGAACGAATCTTGAGGAGTTGTTTGCTGTTGACCAAGGCAGTCGACGTACAGCATCTAAGCATCTTGCGAATGGTGTAGTAATGTGGTGTTGAGAATGTCGTGTACGCGCAGACACGACGGGAGACAGGATTGATACGTGAGGCCTCCTGACAAAAACTTGTTTGAGTTTTTGGTGTATGACCCCTCTTGCCAAGACTTAGATATATCAATATCAGAAAACCACCACGCCAGTCAGCAAAAACGTTAAGACTCTATGCTCGATCGCATCGCCACCTCAGGAAGACTCGTCACCAGAGGTTGGGATGTGTGGCTGGGGCTGGAAAGAATTGGAGCAAAGCCACAGGGTCCAGCTGCCAAACAGGCCCAAACAGCAGGATAAATCTGTGATATTAAGTCATGCAACAGTCATTGCGCGTTAGTGCAGCTCCCAAGACGTGATCGGCGGTGGCTGAAGGATTCCAAGTTGCGACCGGGTTTAATGACCTCATCACCGTCATATTGGAACATGGAACCGTGGGGTAAGCCTGATTTACTACCCCGACCGTTATCACGTCGTTTTATCGTACTACAATCCAATTCAATCCAATTCTGTCTCAAATAACGAACCGCAACTGTTCAGACTATACCCGGCTTGTGTCTCTACGTGTTCACTGCTCACTGTAGTCCCAATACAAGATGTCCCTCCAAGACGACCACCACAAGGACAAAGAGAAGCGCTCGAAATGGAAGATCTTCAGCTCCTCGAAAGACAAGGACAAAGACAAAGACAAAGACAAGGATAATGGCAAGGGAAAGGAAAAAGAAACTCTCAAAGACACGCACAAAAACACAGAATCCACAGACCCCGTCGAGACTTCGGGAGACTCGACATACGCCAGCAGCGAACCCAATAACTCGCTTACAACAGAGGGAGGAATGAGCCAGACCAACACAAAGAGCAGCGCTGGAAGAAGTCCAGGAAAGAGTCCTGACCATCTCACTCCCACTCCCAACCCAATCCCAAACGCGAATCTCAACTCAAACTCCAGCCTCAATCCGAACTCCATCCCCAATGGAAACTCAGGCCCAGACTCGTACACCAGCCCGACCATCAAACGAGAGACGGTCACCAATCCCAACACTGGGCAGACGATAACGACTACCACGACCACCACAACAACTACTACAACTGTCACAAACTCCAATGGCACGACGTCGACTTTTGAGGAACCTCGTCCTGTCATGGAATTGCCTACTGTCGCTAATCAAGACGTCACACCAAATCCCCCGCAGCAACAGCAACAGCAACACCAACCACCTGCAGTACCTCACGAGTCTCAACCGCCTGTGCAACGCTTAACGCCGACGCCTATTGAACCATCGCCAATTACACCCACGTCTCGTCGCAAGAGTTTGGAGACTCCAGGTCGACGCATTATTCCACCTCGCGACCCAATTCCGTCCCAAGTTTCTATCCCAGACAACAATTCCCCCGCAATTCCTGAACGCAATGTCAGACGATCCGGCGAGTTCGTACCAGCGCCTCTACAGATTGGACAGGGCGCATTTCCTCCTCAACCTCTTCCAGGTGACAACAAGACTGCTGTCAATTATTCTCGACCCGCGAACAAGTCGACTTTCGCAAACCTCAAGTCTGCTGCCGCTGGTATCCATGTAAGTCCTGTCCAACCCAATCTTTAACCAATAGATGCTAATCGTTATACCTGCAGGGAGCCGGCGAGACCCTTCGTGGAACCCTAAACTCGACCGTCGACAAACACTTCGGCGGTTCATCCTCAGCGATGGAAAAGAACCAAGCAGCCATCGACGCTGGTCGCTACGAAATTGACAACCGACAATTCTACCACCCCAATGAATACCGTCTACACAAAACACAGGACTCCGGCCCTTCAACCGATGCGCCGCCTATCCCCGATGCACAATACGACGATCCGCCGTTCAACATGGGTAATACTACAGGTAGCCCGCCCGTGGCGGATACGGACAAGGAGCATCGCCGCAGCAGACTCGGAAGTCTCTTTGGCAAAGGAGGTGGACGGGCTGCTTCCCAGCCTGGTGCAGACGGCACGCCGAGGGCAGAGCGAGGTAAATTGAGGAAACGAAGTAGCTCAGGGCCTGGGACGCCCAAGCTGAGTGCTGTTGGAGAATGAGTGTTGGTTGACTTGTCGGATTATGCAAAGCGATACTTAACCTTCTACTTTAATGCAACACTACCTTCTCACATTCAGGGAAGGATGCCTGTTCCATGTTTTCCTGGTGATATGAGATCAATTGCCAAGTTAAGACCCGAGTCTAACAAGTTGATGATACAAATAAGACTGCTGATGACGGGAAAACATCAACTTCTCCCTATCGCTATTCTAGAGAGATCTAAAAGACAAAAGAAACACAATTACAGCCTGATTGCTGGGCTGACTAGTTTGAGACGTAGTGAGCGACATATTCCACTTCCATCATACTGCTCTCGCCATCTTTTGTCTGACTATTTGGAACACCAGGCTTTTCAGATATTAGCGAACGTTTGACCGTGATCCTGAGGATATAAAACTTACCCAGTTTCCACCGACAGCAACATTCAAGATGACAAACATTGGACTATGGCAAAGACTCTTCCATGTCTTGACATCTCCAATCTGAGCTCCAGTAACGCGATGGAAGACTCTTCCGTCAACGTACCAAGTAATAGACTGAGACCTGAGGTTACTGCTTCGGCGATCGAGTTGAACCCGCCAAGTATGGAACTGGTCGTCTGGAAGGGGCGCATTGGATGCGATACCATTTGGCTCCTTGCAGATTCCACCAGGTGACTCGTCACAATGAACAGCACCGTAGCCAATCTTTTGTCCGTTGATGTTCTCCATGATGTCGATTTCTCCGCAGGCAGGCCACTCGACACCTTGTCGGGAAGCTGCACCAAGGAGCCAGAAGGCAGGCCAGATTCCTTGTTTGCCACTGGACTGGGTACCGGCGAGGCGCAGGCTGGCTTCGACTCGGGTGATCTTGCCGACCTTGGGAGTAAGAGTGTACTTGCTCTCGATTCTAGAAGATGTCCATTTTTTGGTGGATTCGGAGTATTGGGGTATCAACTGGAGAGTTTTCCTGCCGCTCTGTCGGAGAGTGCTTGCGCTTTTTACGTAGGCCTGGACTTCGTTGTTGTAATTCTTCTCTTTTTCGATAATGTCCCATGTGTTTGAACTGGGTAGGGTGTTTGCTTTTCCAGCAAATGACTGTTGCCAAACAATGCTGTAACCGCTGTAGTTGGGTGCAGCCTTGGCTGTAGCGATGGCTACTAAGCAGGTGAGAATGGTAAAGATCCAAGAAGAGAACATGATGAAGTGTAGAAGATTAGGAGAATTAAGGAATGAAGGGCGGTGTTACCGCGACTGATGCGTATGGCAAAGGGTGCTTATTGCACCTTAAGGAAAGTCAGCAAGAAAGAACTGAGATGCGATTATGATATCTAGCTTCGAGAAAAGTTGGTGACGAGGCCCTTGATTAAATAAATTTCCAAGCTTATCAGTATTCAACCAAGCTTCCGTATAGTACACCGGTCTAGACTATTAGACGCCGTTCTATCACCACTAGCCCGCTGTCTGGAACATGTCTCGGCTGGTTTCGATATTCAGAGCCCAGCTTAGACCAACCTGGAATATTGGACTAGTCCAAATGCAGAACAGATAGTCGAATTCTTCGACGCCCTAGTCTCCTTTTCGACTCAATTTCCATCGAATATTGGCAATTGTGGAATTGTGGCGGGATCTATCACGGACGACCCTGAAGCCGTCCCAGTCGTGTGGACGAGTTAAGCTTTTGCCCCTGATTCCAGGACAAAAGCTTGAGCCACCTCCATGCAAGGAACGCGTAAGACGATTGGTGCTAGGGATTTATTGTGAATTGAGATATGTTGCAATGGCATTGTAAAACAAGGCGTTGCACAGAGAAGACACAGGAACTGCATTAATACCTCGCCCACAGTTGCTAATTGAATATGAGGCTGATGCCACAAATTGAATATTAAGGGCAGAATCTACCCAATCGTGTATGAGGCGTTTCAACGGAAAGAGAGTTTATTTTCTTGAGGCACCTTTCACTGACACTATTCCAACGTGTGGCAGATAGCCGTCGGCCATCCCATTTGTAACACTGCCACAAACGGCGGCTGGAACGTCTCGAGCACAGACACGAGCAATGTTCTAGGTCGGTCTCTATAAAACCATCTTACACTAGTAAATGTCGAACCTGACACCAACATTTCGAAGCCGCTCAATATATGCGGTGCCCAAAGTTGCTGATGTCAAGAAACCTCCACCGAACTTGGAAGCATGTGTTTCCCCACCTCGCAGAAGAGTTAAAGCAGCCTCTGCGAGACAGATACCCGTGAGGAGATATATGCTACCATCAAAGCCGGACTTGGCAACGACGCGTTGATGATCTGGAGTATCCACGATAGCGATGGCAGTGTTGCGGTAGAACTCGGACTTTGAGCTCTGGGTGCTTCTGTTAGCTTGTGCAACTATGTGTGATCTGTGATATACCTACTCGGGATTCTCTTCAGCGGTAGGAGCAATAGCCCTTAGTACCCATCAGATAGGTGTTAGCTAAAGGGCAACCATAAGAAGAGTGTACTGTAAATGTCCAGTGAAAGCTGCCCAGCTACTGGCGACTGGCTTGAGTTCCTCGTATTGGAAGTTCGGCCCGTAGAACTGTCCGTCGTCCAGTAAGCCCCAGCTTCTTTCCACAAGTGGCACATCGATTGCGGACTGTTCAAAGTCTGTCAAGGCACCTAGTTGCTGATCGTAGCCAATACCGAAGAAGCTTGTCCAGCTGCTTCGGTGAGAGGGTCGTGCTAGAGGCACGTGGGCGACAGGTGAAAGCGCGAAAGGTTTTCGACACTTTGCCGTTTGCGAGCAGCTGTAAATGTCAAATTCCGATAAAGCAGCATCTAGAGATCCGGCGGCCGGCTGTACAGCGAGTTCAGAGGCACTTAGCACCTGGCGAGTCCCTGCGCCGAGAGAGTCCCGGATATGGCTGGCGAGCAGGTAAACGGTCAGATCAGCCGGGACGCTGCCACTGCCTGTCTGAGGAATAATCTATTTCGAGAGTCAGTCCAGCCCTTGAGTGTATCATTGGTGTGTAGCTTACGATTGCACCAGATTCTTTTGCCATCGCATCGCATCGCTCAATCATCTCCTTATGCCAGGGAATTCGGCGGAACTGTATCGTCCCCAGCTTAAATAGGTTGACTAGGGGCCGTTTTAATCTTATCAGTCCACATAATGAGTCCCGTTCCTAGCGCAAGCCTCGACGATTGGGGTAGTATATTTCATAAACGGTCCAACGGTTGACGCCATGACCTGCGGTTTGGCCACAAGAACTGTTAGACTTGATCCCTCAAGCTCGAACAATTCGATTACTGGCAAGATTAGCCCATGTTGCAGAGGACTCTTCTCGTATTACGTTCACCTACCCGGCTGAGCACGATCGGGATCCAGCTTTCTTAGATGCAAAGCTAGACTATTCAATTTGACCTCTGAGCGTCCACCGAAAGCCCAACGAAGATCGGTGGGTGCATGCTGGGCAAGGTGCTGGTCTGCTCCTTAAACATAGAATGAAGTATAGACTGTGATCGCTATCGGCTCTTCGCTTGTAAAACTGGTGACGGGGCTTTACTTAAGGCCCATCATAGACACTATAGCAGCAACACGATTGGATAGACGATTCAGCGGAACAGATACTGAAAATAGATAGGAATCGAAACAACATGGCCATTGCTGACAATGCGCAGAAACTCCGCCAGTCGGCTGCTCCACTGCGCACACTACGGGCTGAGTCAACACCCCGAACCCGGACGTGAAACAGGCTTATTAGCATTAGGAAATGCGACCGGTACTGGATGATGGCCGAAAACCTCGAGTTTATTTTCGCAGATCGGCCATCCGTTCAGTCAGAGGCAATATGCCTTAAACATGAGTACCAGTTCTCGTCCCTCGATGTGCTCTGGCTATACAAATGGATACGGGGATCAATATCAAAGTAGAAAATCAAGTAGATATACATACAAATAGTATGTTCAGCCAAATTCAAACTCGTTCATTGATCCACAAACAAACCATGAGCCGAAGTGAGGACGACGGACCATCGGGATCAGACGTGATCCATGCTATCCTCGGTTCCACTTATGCGCACTTTCAAATGTCCGCTACTTTCACAGCCAACTTCCTGCCATGAACCTGACCATTCTTGAGCCTTTCTAGCCCAGCTCCAATCTCTGCGAGACCTCCTTCAAGCACCTCAGTTGGGTGTCCTGTAAACCATCCTTCTGCCAGGCCGTAAGTAAACAGCCGACAGATTTGGTGAGCGAAACACTTCTTGTAATCTGGTCCCGTATGCGCGTGCGACACGTTAATAGAATCGCCGTCAATGCTGCCGGTGACTTTCGCATTACCCTGGACCGTGGCAACTCGAGGCTTCCTGCCTGGGAACGCTTCGAGTCCTGGCTGGGTTCCGAGGGCGTCTATCAATATCCCAGTGTATTCAGGAGCGCCGTCTTGGTTAGTAGCCGGATCGAGTCCAAGCCAAGCTGGGCCTTGGCCCACTGCCGAGATGGCGACCTGTATCTCCGCCAGAAGCTTATCGTGAGGTTGTCGATAGTCGATAACGATATCCCCCTTGTCTGGCTTGAGCAGGCCCCGGACGAAATCAATGGAATTTCCCGCGGTTGCAATGATAGGGTGGACCTGTGATGCACTTGCGAGCTTGATCGCAAATGCGCCTATCGCCGTGCCGGCGCCATGAATGACAAGAGGACCGATGTCAGGCCTAGGAGCTGACCAGGGCGTCGGGAGGCCAAGTGTATCAAACAGACCATAAGCTGCTGTAAGGCCGGCCAAGGGAATCGTAGAGGCCTATCCGGTTTTCGCTGTTAGCTTTGAGAACGTTCCATCTAAGCCGTTCAAAAGAATGTGAGCGTACCTCTTCAAACGTAGTGTGAGGTGGAATGTGGAAAGTGGTGGACGTTGGAGCAATAGCATACTCGGCAAAAGAGCCGTGAGGACTCATGATGGCATGCATTGCGGCCACTCTGTCTCCAGGCTTGAATTCGAAGACGCCCTCTCCAACGGCCTCAACCACACCTGTCAAGTCATCACCTGAATTCACTGTTTGTTGAATAAACATCGGCACCTTCCAATCCTTTGGATTCATGCCTACAATTTGCTTAGTAGATAATTCATGAAGCTTGGCTTGTGCTCACCTGAAACGGCAACTTTGATGAGAACCTCATTCTTTTTGGGCGAAGGAATCGCGACGTTGCGAATTTCGACTTTCGTCTCGGGACTCACGTACGCTTCGTCCATTGTAAAGGTGTAGAAAGTACGATGCGAAGAGTTGATGTGTGATGGAGTTACTCAGGACCTGGAGAACGTTTGGTATTTAAGCATATTTGGCCTTCTTAAGACTCCTATGTCCTTTTGTATACCGGTAGGTCAATTTGGTCTACGGATCCGGGATAATAAAAACATCCCGTACCGTTAGGAGGGAGTTTGCGATGACAAATCTTCAGATCAATCACCGCGAGTTCCGTGCGGACTTTCGCAGATAAGGCTTCGGTCTCGGTCTCGGTTTCGCAATTGACTCCTAAGTGACCACAGATTACGAATGTGAATGAGTTTTCTCTGGAGTATATACAGGAGGCCGCATCATAATCTGATATCCGGACATTCATTTTCGAAAAGAAAAGACTCTCTTTGACAAGATTCGGCAAGGACGAGCGGCTAATATCGACCCAAAATATCATGAGATACATCTACTTGTTCCTAACCGCAACAATTCAACGAAATGCCTGTTCTTGACAGTCATCGCAGCGTTGGTAGAATAATAGTGCAACTGTAGATACAAGAAGAGTCTATATAACGGTAATGGTGAGCTTGAGTACTGTCTAACCCCGAATATCCGTCAACCTTCGCTCTCTGCGACGGCAGCACGCACAACGGCAAAGAAGCCTCGTGTGCGCACAAGGAATTGTGTAAAGACAAGAACAATAGGAAGGATGATACAGAGCGCCCCAAAAAACACCCAGGGATTAGACAGGACACGACCAATCAGCATGCCGAGGAGCATCCAGATCGCTATCCCTATCATCTCTCTATCCGAGAAGTCCTGTCCGTGGACTCCATCAAGGTAACCGCCACCTTCATAATTCATCATCGCGATGCACAAGATAAGAGATGTGAGAATGAATAAAGCGTCTGTGGTCAGAACGAAAGTGGCTGGGATACCGAAAGCAGACCCGCTCGCCGCGGCTGTAATGAGAGAGATAATGTTGAGGAACATGTGAGCGATGATGAAAGAAACCATGACTATACCCAGCTCCTTCGCCCTTGAGTGGTTGACGGGTTTGTCGATCGCGTCTCTGCACTTTGACAGGGTGGTAGATACTCCGGATGAACTACCTGTGTTTGCGTTGTCAAGGTCTTCCAGAACGGCCTTTGCTAAGTTTAGGGACGGAGGGAATCCACTTTTGCAGGCTGTCTTCTCGTTTGTCATCCTGCATACGCCTAGACATTACTTCGTCAACTATCGCCATACTATGCTGGATGATAGCTACGTACCGGATGCACCAAACTTATACGTGTCGGGGATGATGTCGACAGTGGCTTCCATACACTCCTGTCCCCAGATGAGGCCTATAGTTGACCGCGGCCAGTTGACGAGACTATAGTTCTTTTCCATGGTGCTTCGGCAACCCGCGAGGACACATATCGATACAGCAAAGATACCTATATTGATGACGGGAAGTCAGTGACTGTTATCTACAGTTGATCAGCTTAGGGAAAGGTCGACGCGCCCAAATTCCAAAACCCGAGCCATGCTAGGCTTTTCATTGGAGCGGCTGTTTTTCGTAACTTTGTGCCAACGTATAACTAGTAAAGGACATGGACGCACCTTGGAACGCAACTCGCATCGGGGCAGAGAAACCCGCCCTTATTGTATTCAACAATAGTTGGCCCTAAGGTCACTTAAAATACCAAGAATGGACAAGACCTGGTGGTCGTTATCACTCTGAAGCGCCGCCAAGAAAACATCCCATGCTTCTTGGCCTCAATGACCAGTTGAAACGCTTCTTGTTGACGATCATTGCAGCATTGAGCGATAACACTTTCAGCTGCGATCCTCCAATTCCCCTGCATTTAATTATTTAGATGTACGTGCATACACGAAAGGTCTGAAAAACGGTCCAACCCCTGCCAGCTGAACTCACTGTTGAGTTGTGAGTGGTCAGCTAACAAGACGTTAGCGGAAGGCGTTCTTAGCCTGGGCGCCTATGTAAGATATGGTTGAGAAGTGTCAGACAGTGCGGAATAATTCCTTGATCCCCGAATCTGACAACAGCTTGAGTGGGCAACTACCGAGCTTGACATGGGGGAGTGAGAATAAGCTTCTCCAGTAAGCTTATCCCGAATCCACAGAAGCGCCAAGCCAGACATCTGGAGCCCGTAAGCAGAGACTAATTAATGTACCTATTTTGGTAATAATCTCACCTTTCCTTTGGTGGCCAATCAGACGAATACGTTAATCGAACGATAGGCCATCACATACATAACCCAGCGGAGTTGCAAAGTACAAGATCCCAAAGACCCCTCTCATTGATTGTTTTTCTTCTGTGTCGCACCAGACCCTTTAAGAGTTTGAGGCAACCTATTATGTCGGGCTTGTAGCTCAGTCTTATTTTATCTTCTATTCCAAACCCCGTGATTACTATTATCCCAGTCATGGATATGGGCCTTAGTGCTCGAAAGCTGTGCCGATGGATACGGACCCGAGGTGTCTCACATGCGGTATAATTGGACGGGATCTGTTTACATTAACTTTGTTATTGCATTTATTGGCTTCTATAGACAATGGTCCTTCGTATAATTCTTCCTTTTGCGCTTAAATAATGCTCATATCGAATACTCTTGCAATAAATCTTTTGAATCGCCATCAAACCACAACCATACCACCGCGCCTTTACGCCTCCAATTCTCCGTAAGGGTAGGCCACCTGGGACAAGGCTGGCCATTGGATCAGCTTGCGCTCTGTATCTGCTGCAACCTTCTGGAAATGCTCCATAAGATCATTCCAGAGGCCATCGGCATTCTCCTTGATGCTCAAGTCGACCGGCTCCTGCTTGTTTGCAATCTGTGTAATTTGCACACCGGCAGCGGCGAAACGCTTAAGGACATCGTCGTGGTCAAAGGTTGATGTAATAGTTCCTGTGACAGGGGACTTCTTCAGAGTGACTGGGAGTCTAGGTTCTTGGGCACTGGCACGCCCAATACCAACGCCATCGATAATCTCGAGAGAGTCGACCATAGCCTTAGTAGTCTTGAACCCTCCAGTGGAAAAGACCTTCATATCTCGCTTCAAGGCCTTGACGATCACTTCGGCCTGGGTGAGAAAGTAGTTCTCACGCTTGCGGTTCTCTTCCTTGATGTGAGCGAAAGCAAACTTCTCGTAGTTGCCTCCAGAAAGTTCCACAAAATCGAATCGGGCCTTCTCAAGAGCAACGCAAAGCTCCTTGGCATCCTCAACATCAACACCACCGGGTGTGTACTCGACAGCGTTGGCCTTAATACCAAGGATGAACTTGGAGCTCACGCGGCGTCGAATCTCCTGCTCAATGTCAAAGACAATACGCATGCGGTTCTCGCGGCTACCACCGTAGTCATCAGTGCGCTTGTTGGTGCGAGGAGACAGGAACTGAGCGATAAGGTAACCGTGAGCTCCGTGGAGTTCAATACCGTCGAAGCCAGCCTTCTCCAAGAACTCAGCAGCGTGGGCAAATCCGTTGACAACAGTGGCGATATCCTCCTTTGTTGCAGGCTTGGGAACGGCGTAGCTCTTTCCGGGAGAACTGCTGACAAGTTGAACGTCTGATGCGCTGATGGGGTTGGGCTGAATCCAGTCCTCGACTTGACGACCTGCGTGCGAGACCTGTGCGATCAGAAGGCTGCCGTTTGCCTTTGCTGCGGCGGCCAACTCCTTGAATCCTTCAAAACGGCGGCCCTCGAAGGGCTCATCGGCGGAGACGATAAGGTTACCGGGAGCTTCGAGGTTGTGGGCGTCAATGATAATGTTGCTGGTCAAGATGGAACCCCAGCCACCGGCGCCCCAGTTCTTGTAAAGAGTAATGAGTTCTGGTGTAGGATATCCGCGGGCAGAGACGTCTTTATGATCCCATGTGGCCAGCTTCTCGGACATGGCAGCCTTGAGGAACTTGTTAGGGGCAGTTCGTCCGGCAAAGGTGTAGTCGAGAGGCTCCAACAGAGGGGCAGGGTCGACGACCTCGGAACCGTATCGTGATGGTGCCATGTTTGTGTTGATTAAGTATAGAATGGAGAGAAATTGATGGAATATTTATAGGGTATCAAACGGTCTATAACTGTATGCAAAACCTCCGAATTGACCTGGGAATTGCTTTTATATATATGGCCAGCCATTTACTAATCTATAAAGCCGCAACTCCATTCTTCAGAAACACAACCAGGGTATAGTCCGCTTGGTAATAGTGGTGACGAAATTGCGGACAAGATCCACTGGCGGAATTTATTGATGGGGCATTTACCTCGGTACATGAATCGTTGGTCCGCCTCGAACGGACGAGTTACTCAGCGGGGGATGGCTCGTTCATGGCCCCGGTCGGATATACCGATACAGAAGCTAATCTGCCGAGTAACGTTATTGAACCGTGCGGTCGATTTCTGGACTGATTAGTGCAGAAATGTATTTGTAAGCTATTATCGTAGCATGCGATTCATGTCGATCGGACCCTGCTTTCAATGCGAATCACGTATGCTCGTATGGTCGTGGGTCCAGATATTGGCGAACAGTAAATTCTAGATGAATCTTGATTCGTTTAACAAAACTGACAGCGCCGGAAATATAGTGAGTGGTCAAGACTAAGTCAATTTGGGGTTTAGCTCAGGCACGTTCTGCTCAGTAACAGACTAATAATGCCGTGTCCTGCAACGGCACGGGAGCATCAATTGCCCCGAGAACGCCTCAGATCTACGCACTGACGCATTGACGCGCGGGAGCAAATGTTTTACCGCCTTGTTTAGGTAGGCGAGGACTGGGCATCTTAAAACGTGGTGCTATTGCGGATCAAATAGCACAGACCTCAGCGGGATAAGAGAATGCAGGAGTCCACGACATCAGAGCATTCTCACGAGCACGGCGGCGGGCTCTTAGTGTTCTGGTGAGGACATGGACAGATAAACATGCTATACTACAATGATCCTGACAGGTTATATTCTTGAGACTGCCAGTTTCGCGTAGTGTTCCTTAGTATATGAAATGGCTATAGTAATTAATTATCCATGAGTTCGTTGATCGTTGATTGTAATTTTAGGAACTATGTAGACAGGACTGAAAGCCAGGCCAATCAATCAATGCCAAGACCCAAAATTCAGCGTTTCTAGAATACTCCGTGACTTTCTTGGTAAAACACAACATGAGGCTGTAGGTCACAGCGAATGTCCAGTAGATTCCGCCATGAATGAGAAATTTCTCGAAGAAATGTCTCAGGACTCGTTTGGTTGCGGACCCCTACCGGGTAGATAGGCTGGCAATTCCATAGGATCCTGTCTAGGCACGTTCGTGGGTGCATTTCTATTTGACGTCGCGTTTCTGGCCCTATATGCCTTTTCCCACTTCTTGTCCTGCTTATATCGCCTGTAGTAGCAGGCAATGCAGGTACAGAGCAAGAGAAACCCAAGGGTGAGTCCAATGGCCAAGCCTAATATCGCTGGTTTTTGAAACTCTCCTTCAGGATCCAAAGGTGCTTCTTTCTCTTTCAGGCTGGCTTGAACTGAAGTCCAGGTTGACATATGCATGAAAATGGCGTTCAAAAGGGGGTAGTTGAGTTATTGAAATCGACTTTGTGGTTGCTCCAGACTAGATTTCCGTAGAGCCTCGTGAATGAGACAGAGGTTTGCATAGGATATTTTAGAAGACGAAGCCCCTGATGGGACTGAAACCACAAGCTGACAGAATAAAAACGAAATAGCTGAATACGAATACAGCGCAGTAAATGTCTTCTACAGGAGTGGCCTCGTTTTTGTCTGTACTATTACCAATGCCGTACGTGGTCTTAACATTCCCACTACAATCTGAGAAGTCACTAACTTATATACAACCTACTATCAGTCATTGCCAATCAAGTCATCATACTGCGCCTCAGCTAGGCAGATTCTTATATTTCCGTGTAGGGTGCGCAATATAGCCATCACAGTAAACCTTGTCACCTTAGCGCTTTGCCCCGACAAGGCGAATTGAAAGTTACAAACGTCATTGTATTGGTCGTATGTATGTTGGTTCGAGTTTTGTACCCTTTGAGCTCGTTTATGCTTAAAATGGTAGTTAACCCGCTTCATTGTGGCTGATCACAGCAGGGGGGTCATAAGCTGGATTGGCAATTTGATGCTACTTCAATTAACGGCCCGGGCATGTATGAATTTGGCTATGCTAAGCCCCGTCAGGCTGAGCTGCTATGATCTTCTGCAAATTACGATCTCTCTCTGCCAACGACTCTGCAGTTGGCCTTCCGTATGCCCGCTCCGTCTCTTTGGATATCTTATCCGTCCAATCTCCATCACCGTCTGAGCCTTGGGCAGACTTTGTGACAGACGTTCCCTTGAGACTGATGTCACCACCATCATCCCAGCAAGCCTCCATAGTATCAGCCAAATTATGCAAGAAAGCCCCGATTCCACCAGTACCGCCTGCGCTGTTGTATGTTTTGTATGGACCGGCTACAGCCCAGCGTGGTGCTATGCTGGTCTCCACGATGGTATCTAAATCTTCAACCGAGACTACGTCATTTGCGACAAGATGGCAGGCCTCTCGGAATAGGGCGAAAGCTAGACGATTTCCAACGAAGCCCTGGGTTTCTTTGTTGATCTTGACTGGGCGATGACCTGAACCAAGTCCTTTGAAATAATCAATTGCAAATTGCGTTCTTTCTGGTGCGGTGTCTGGCGATGGTACCACTTCGATCAATGGCATTATGTGAGGCTGAAGACCCTATTAGCTATATAGAATTCTACCTGGGTGTCATTGTGCCTACCGGGTCGAAAGGATGGACTACGAGAACCCTGGATTTATCCTCAAGATCTTCCACCTGCTTCGACGCACGTATACCAGATGTTGAACTCCAGAGATGAGCCGTAGTCGGTGCATATTGTACAACCTGCGCCCAGTTGGACTTTTTGAATTCGACGCTGTCAGGCCCTTGCTCTTGCACGATAGTCGCGCCCGAGCAAACCTCTTCGATGGAGGAGCATATCAGAAGCCGGCCGTCGGATATCAGTTGTTGAACAGTCAGGTCGAGCTGGCTGCCCTCCTTCTTTGTAGACTCGAGATACACTGGTAAGAGATTCTCGATGTGTTCTTTCAAATCGCTGCGCACATCGTACAGCCTCAGCTTGGCGTTTGAGTAGCGGAGGTGCAATGCGGCAAAGGAGAGACCAATAGTGCCCAACCCGATGAGGGCAATAGTTTCCTGCTGAGTCGTCTCAGACATTTCACGGGTATCTGCTTTGCGGCTTGGTTGATGTTGTTTGGGAAGCGTGCAGCCATATGATGGTGTGACACCTGAGGTCAATTGGCTGGTGGGGAAGAGATGAGGGGAAATACACCCGAGGTTAAGTTGAGGCTCAGCATTCGAGAACAATATGCTGACACAATATTTCTATCACTTTAACTAGTCTAACAACTTCTTAAGTAATCCTCGTCAGATTTATGTATAAATCTACCTCATTTATGTGACCTCACAGCGAAATCACAATCTTCTTAGCCGAGACACCCTTCGCCAAAGTGCTAATACCCAACTGAATCGACTCTAAACCCTTTCCTACCACTTCCGCCTCTGGGACAGCCTTGAACTTGCCCTGCTCCAATGCAGCTGGCACGAAATCCCCAAAGACAGCCTTAGCAATAGGCGTGCCGATGATACTAGTCGAGAGAATCGACTGGGTCTTGACATCCTGCAGTTCATTTGAGGGCCCTCTCACGCAAATGATCTTGCGAACACCCTCAGCATGGGCGATCGATTGACCAGCAGCGGTCATGGCCTCGTCTGAGCCGCTAGCCTCAACTGCGCCTGCAAGCCTCTTTCCGGTGAGGAGAGAAGCGATATCCTTGGTGACCTGAGGTGACTTGTACTCGAAGATGTGATCGGCTCCCAAGCTCTTGACGTAGTCGTGATTTTTGGCGGATGCAGTCGTGATGACTTCGTAGCCGGCAGCTTTGGCTAATTGAATGGCTGCTCCACCGACGCTGGACGAACCTCCCCAGATGAGGACTGCTTCACCCGTGCTTTCAGGCGTGAGGCTTGGATATTTCATGCTCAACGTGGCGCCACCAAACAAGGCCCATCCGGCCGTAGCAAGAGAGAGCGGAAGAGCCGCTGCTTTCTCAAAAGGGAGATCATCGGGAATTTTCGAAGCGCATTCTGCACGAATAACTGTGTATTGCTGGAATGCGCTGTTGGCGTTGTCTTTACTGGCGAGTGAAGTCGCGTATCCGAGAACTCTGTCGCCGGGTTTGAAGTTGGTGACACCTGGCCCGACTGCCTCTACGGTGCCTGCAATATCCTCGCCGAGAATTACTGGGTATTGAGATGCTGCGATGAAGATGCCGACATATTGATTAGCAACGTCAACGGGGTTGATAGCGACAGCTGAGTTCTTGACGAGAATGTGGCCTTCGCCTGGTTGCGTGAGGGGCGCCTCTTTGACTTCAAGTGGTGACGTCTTTGCGGCTACAAGCCACGCAGCAGTGTTGGAAGGCATTGTGAGTTGTTTGTATTATTGGTAAAGCGAGTAATGTTATTCTGATTTAAGAAGCAGGGCTCAAGATAAAAATTCAAGTTTTTTACAGACTGAAGATCTAATTCTACAACATTCGACGCAGTGATGATCAATCTGCCTCGGCATTCCTTGCAGATGGATTTATCGGGCCCACCGAACCATCACGTCAACTATCGTGTGAGCTGGCGTCGCTGAGTCGGTGGCTGTTCCACGACTGGATTAGCGGTGAACCAGCAGTTCCTGGTGCCTCGGTACGTGCCGCGGTATCCAGATCTGCGCTGGACTAACCTGGTGGTGGGGTGAATACGAGAACTTGTCGTTCTAAGCTTTCTGTCAATAGCTTCAAGCTCTTCCAAACTCAGGTTTGCCCCGGGCCATCCACGTATGGTAGATAAGACGTGTGAAATCGAATTCGCTGCTCGTTTTAGCGAGTGAATAAAACACCAATTATTGCAACAGCCCTAAAACAAAAAGGAGGATGTC
The DNA here is from genome assembly GCA_027945595.1 of Fusarium torreyae. Lineage (NCBI taxonomy): Eukaryota > Fungi > Ascomycota > Sordariomycetes > Hypocreales > Nectriaceae > Fusarium > Fusarium torreyae. The sequence continues at coordinate 641,611 of JAOQAZ010000025.1, read as the reverse complement.
CAGTTTCAGTCCACTAAAACCCCATATCCTCCTCCCACTCCTCATCCATAGACTCAACTATCAAATGCTCTCCAACCGTCCCGCACGCTTCCAGTTCAGGCAATTCCTCACCATCGTCAGGTTGTTCGCTCAAGGTGGGCGTCAGCTGACTCGGCGAGGCTGAAGTAGAGGAGTTATTGCCGGGGAATGGGGAAGATGGTGCCACATGTTCCGTTTGGGAACCTGTGACCCCGGATACTTGGGCTTCAAGACCCATGAGATACGAGTCAAGCATATGCTTGATGAATGCCATGAGGATATTCCTTGGGGTTCCAATCCGAGTGACCAAATTGTCAATGTCTTCCTTTGACAAGCAGAGGAAGGAAGGAAAAATGTGATTGCGAATATGCGTCATCAGCGTGGGATATTTATCGAGCGTTAGATTGGAGTCGTGCCAAGCCCAAGCAATCAGATTTAGGCTCATCTGTTGTTCCAATCGCACCATCTCAGCTTCTGCTAGCTCTGGAAGAGACGGCAATTCCAAAGTCAGGGCGGTAGCGTACGCATTGAAGGCTGTTGAAAGTTCGAAAGACTTCCTTTCATCTTCAGAATGCCCCTTGCGCTTGAGGCACTGGTACGTCCCGGTGGTGAGGAAATGAATAACAATATGTCCTACCTCAAAGGTGATATCCTCGACATTGAAGATATCAAGAAGCTTTGACAAGAACCATTTCTCAGATAGTCGCGAAGCAAGCTTGGGGCATTTTCCGAGGATGTGTTTAGGGACGTTGATAGGCCCTTGACCCTGGAAAAAGATTTCACAGATGTCGCCAGTGTAAGGCCTAGGCATATTGTTAGCTTTGAGATGTATTTTGTAGATGAGGTAAACACTTACGAGCGCTCTAGGTGGGTATTGGCCATTTTATCCTGAAAAACTGTGACTTCTACGGCGAATTTCACAGTAACCTTATTGTGCGAAAAGGAGAGACGAGTTTGTGATGGTTGGAAGAGTAAACTTGGAAGGCTGAAATTGAGGAGAGAGAGCACCAAAGAGCCCTCTTATACTCCTGGAGACACCTTGTTCTCTGCATGATAAGGTTAGTGAGTGCCTGAAATCACGGCTTTGTTGCACTACAAGGTTAAAGGAAAAGGCATCTGTGTTTTAGGGTATCAGGCCCGACACCTTATTACACAAACAAAAACTACGCTTTCAGGTGTGCGGTCTTGATTTACCGAGAACAAATGTTAAATAAGGCAATTAGTCTACATGCGCCGTGCTCAGGACCCCAAATAAGGCCTGTGGCCCAGCTTTGACTTCCATGAAGCACGCCTTTTTCACTTCTTAAACAAAATAGCCGAAGCGTCGCCCAGTCACCTAAACTAGAACCCCAAGTAATAGAGTGTACATAGAAAGTAGCTATCCCGATCTTTCTGTCAGTATTTTCAGATCACGCAAAGCCACCACTGGCAGACATTTCCAACCTGGCCAACTTGGAAATATCCTAGAGACAAAAGCGTATACGTATTCAAGCACAGAACTCAAAGTCCTCCCGGGGTCCAAGTGAGTGACTGAAATGCTTAAAACCATGAAACCCCATGATGGTCCCAAAAGGAAAACTCAAACCATCGAGTGACAACACATACCTAACAGAAAGCCACGTATCAAAGTTCAGTCTCAGGGCTGTAGTCCTTCCACCGAAACTTCATTCCGTTTACCTCCGATCCTACGCCCGGTCTTCTGTACGGTGACGAACCTAAATCATCAATTCACAGACAGATTTGCCACTTGAACTTGGTGTCATCTGACCTGGTGAGTCTGAAGTCACGGAGAGATCGTCGCTAAATGAAGGTGAGCAAGGCCTTTTGGTAAACTCCAGTTGAGTCATGAGAGCAAGGGTCAGAAATTGTTGGAGTAACCTGCCCAGACAGGGCCTCTTGATCTGAATTTCGTGGTAAACTAGTAACTGGAGTGTCGAGGCCATCAAATGAAGTACTGTTAGTAGTCGCTTTCTCGCAATCTTGATGAATAAGTCGAGGCATCATCAGGCTTTACTAACCGTTACTAGGGATGTCAAGGTAGTCCCGTATGTCGCAGCTCAATTCCGGATCCGTTGCATTGGGGCCAGGTCTATAAGAAATAACCCTTTTGCGAAGGTTGTCGAGTTCAGGTTGCTGTAATGTCGTTAACTTCTAGTTTTTATTCTTCCTCGTGGTGAAATATAAACAACTGACATATTTCATTCTCACCATCCTATCGAGTAATTTCTGCTCTTCCATAATTCGTCGTCGAAGACGCTGTATTCGGACTGCGACTCATCCTCGCCTGATAATTGAGCTTTGGCAGGCCCGGCGGAGCCCCTCTGAAATGAAGATAGACGATCTTGGTTTCTTTTGGAACCTCTCCCTTCCCCAAAACTTTGTTTTTCACAATTTCTCTACGTTTATTCATTTCCCAAGGACTGGCAATAGGATTGTGATATTCTAGATGAGTGACTTTTGCCTTTGACTGTTTCCAAGAATCTTAGAAAGGCGTTTAGGTGTAGTCCGAACTGCGACTGGATGTCATGGAACCATTCTACTTTTTCCAGGGATATAACTCTGCTGGAGTAGATTGTACTAGGCAGGTTGAGAAGTTTGATTTCTAGTAAACACTTCAGGACTACCATAATGGCTGACTCTGGCTTGTCGAGCTTGCCAATGAGTCCTTCGAACCCTTCTCTTGATAAACGGGTAAAGAAGAGCAATATACGCGATTCGAGATAATTAGCGAGTGCTGGATACTGGTTGAAGGTCACTTCTGACTCGTCCACCGTCTGAATGATTGAAATTAATTCCATTCTTTTCTCAGTGCGGCATATTTTGGTAAGTGTGAGTTCTTTCAAAGATGATAGATCGAACATATCCGCTGCAGCATATGCTCGAAAGGCGGTAGCAAGTCTTGAAGTATTTCTTTCATCTCTAGTCTTACCCTTCGGCGTGATGCCCTGATAGGCTCCAGCAACCAAGAAGTGGATGAGTATATGACCCGCATCATAGGAAACGCTTCTCAACTTGGCAGTCGATACACCATTGCTGCAGTGAATTAGTAGCGATGCCAGCTTAGGGCACTTGTCGAGGATCCTTTTGTAGACACGCAACGGTCCATATCCTTGGAAATAAACCTCACATATTCTGGCATACGGTCTGTGTATAAACGTCAGCCTATCGCGGCACCCTGACACCAGAAGCTTCACCGAGTACTTACGAGCTCCCTAGAGCGTCACAACCCTCATCATTCGTAGCGAATTTGGTATGTGAATTATAGTAGCTAGTAGAGCCAGGTTCGAGATATGTGAAGGGAAAATTGATAGGTATTCCAGCATAGGTATTTAAGGCAGTTTGCAATCCATGATGTGCTGCGGTCGGCCTCATACATAAGCCAACTATTGTAACGACGAAGCATATCGAGCGACAATGTCATTTATCACCCAATGCCAAAGTCCAAAGTCCAGAATGTCGGACAGAACCTCATGCGAAAGGATCCAGGATTCAGGTACAGCTTGCAGGATTAAATTGCGACCTTCGCAATTTGCCAGGGCTTAGGTGTAATAAAAAACAATATTGATCGAGGTACGAAGGCCTGTAATTCCTAGTAGGTCTTGTGTCGGGTCTTAGTCTATGTACCGAACCTCTTCTCCACATAAGGTGTGCATTCTTCGATACTCAGGTCGGCTACTCCGTTGAGAAGACGATTTTGTTTTTTAAAATTGAATAGTCCATAGATACTCACAAGTATAACTAAAGCCCAAGAAGTTGCACTAGAGGATGCTCGAAAAGTAACATGAGAGTGACTAAACTTAAAGAAAGTTTGGCTCGTTAGAAGAGCCCGCAACAATACACTGAAGAAACAATCGAGTCGATGATGACAATGAACCCCAAACCATGATTCGCAGTCGTCAATCAAGGGCCTCCCAAGAATGGCCACTCGAGCTAGGCGTCGCCCATCCAATGTTATCCGAGGAGAATGAAGTGTTGTCATTCACTGACGGAGAATGGCTTGCAATCTTTGCTTTTTGGGACGTTTGTCCTAGGTCATCCCAGACATATGTTGTTCCTCGCTGCGAGTGGCGAGCGGAAATAACCTTTGCTGCCGTATGATTAGCCTCGGTGTTCTACAAAAACTTAGCAGATTGTGTCAGGGCTAGCAGAAGACAACTTACCACTTGACTCGGGGCTTGAGATACTTGAGGACGTCTGCACCAAGTGACCTTGACCCGAACTCGTGATCGTGGTGTCGGTTTTCGGAGCTTCCTGTATCAGAGATCTTTGGGCTTTTTTCTCTCGGAGACTGTCAAGCCGGTCTTGCTCCTTCTGCGGTAACTTTCCATCTTTGTCCTGCTGTTCCAACATGGCAATGATCTCTTGCTCTTCGGTGATTTGTGAGAAAAGCTTCTGGGCCCCAATGGTTAATTCGCGGATGGAGCACTTTGAAGCTTCTATAGCAGGACCATTTTCTGCTTTTGTTATGGAAGCTATTTTCTGTTCAAGATTCGTCAGGCGAATCCTATCTTTTTTGAGAAGTTTACCGCCTCTTTTTGCCCGCTTTTCTAGAAGTGCGGCGATCTCTGCATTGTCGTTTTCGGCTTCTGTCGCTGCTATACGCTCCTGTTCAGAGCTAGCTTCGAAATCGGGTTCTGTGTTTATGGACAGTCCCGCGTGTGACCCTTGAGTTTCAACCCCCCGTTGCAGCGCTGTGCTTCCCAGGATGACCATTGTCTTGAAAAGTACTTTGCTGACAGTATCTGGAGTCGCAAGTTTCAAGAGTATGTCATTTGACTTTTCCTGAATCGATCCAAATGAGGAGGCAAGCAGACGAGACTGAAGGTATGTCGCTAACTTGGGAATTTTGTCGAGGCTGAGTCCTGAGCTCTCTATAGTGTCAAGGACCGAGATCATGCTCAGTTGCTCACTCAAACGTAATATCTCTGCCTCGGCGAGGCTTTGCAGAGATGAGAGTTTGTACGAAAAAGCGGCATCATAAACGCTGAGCGCGAGTTTTAATTCGTAAACTGTTTTACTAACCCCATAGGAGCCTTGGGGCTTGAGAGCTTGGTAGCATCCAGAATACATAAAGTGGATGAGGACGTGCCCAGTGCTGTGAGGGATATCTGACATATCGATAGGATTAGGGACTCCGTAATACCCGTTGTTTGTCTTGATTCGAGTCGCAAGCTGCGGGTTCGCAGAGATAAGGTGCCGATGCACACGATAACCCCTCTTCCCTTGGAAGTATACTTCACAGATCTCGCTGGTATATGGCCTTGGCCTTCATTAGTACTACTCTTTAGAAGTTGAAGCAAGATACTCACGAGATTTCTACCGGGACCTCAGCGTCTTCTGGAGACATAGCGCTCGATCCGAGGTTTGATGTGCGGTATAAAAGACGATGGAATAACGTTGGGAGGGTCAGAAGTCTTGTCCTTTTTCGCAACCGCTAAAGTCAATTGACCCGTGAAAATCGAGAGCGAAGATAGAAAATTGATTTTGGGCGTAGGAATGGAAAGATTGAAACTGATTGTGCTCTCAAGCCCTTAGAATAAATAGTTCATCTTTGTTGCAGCCTTCCCACGGGACCCTAAACGCAATGCCACTTATTATGCATGACGCATCATGGTCGGCCTCCTGTATAGGCCACTATCCTCGAGACGAAACATATCGTGGCGTAATGTCATCCGTGCCATGACAACCCCACTTGCCAGAATCTCTGACCTGATCTTTTGAGAGAAAGTACAGGGTTCAAGTATGTCTAGAATGTCTAAGCACGATTTCCGGTATCTACCAGGGCCCGGATGAACAGCGTCTCATAAAAGATGGATCTACTGCCAACTAATACGATCAGAAGTCTCCAAATTAGTGATTCAATACAAAAAAATAATAGCATCCAGAAATTTCAATTATCAGGATAACAAGGTATTCAAGCTCAGTACAGCTGCCCATACTCAATCACCTGACTCATAGACTTTAGCCCTATGTTTCAATCTTGCCATTACCAACCCACCGTCTGTTCTCCTCCATATTCAGAATATCATCCATCCATGGTAGACTAGCCGCTTGAGCTGGGCGTCATCTGGCCCGAACAGCCCGAAGAATAAGATACGTTGTCATCACTTTTCGAAGGATGAAAGGCATCTGAGGATTCACTTCTGTTTGTAGTTTTCGATCCAGGTGCTTTCTGGGACACCCCTCGGGAAGCTTTCCATGTCGTATCTGTAATTGGGCTCACCATAGGTACAACATGACTCTCTGATATAGGATTAGCTGTGACGCTCTACAATCACTTGGCAGGTTATTAGGCTCACTTGAAGATTTCTTGCCACCCCACCACGTTTCCCAATAGTCAGAAGACGCTTTCTCCGATTGACCTTGGGCCGGGATTTTGCTCTTAGTTTCGTCCATGCCAGCTCCTTGAGCCGCAGAGCTGTTGGCCTTCTTCTCTCGGAGACTGTGAAGACGATCTTGTTGTTTCTGGGGAAGTTCTCCGATTATCCTCTGTTGTTGCAATAAAGCAATATACTCCTGCTCTTCGGCGACTTGTGAAGAGATGGTCTGGGCATGAATGGACAGCTGATCTATAGAGTTTCTGGAAGCTTCTATATCGGCAGTGCGTTGGGCTTCGGTCTCATCTCCTTGCGCAACCTTCATTTCGAGTAGATGCAGGCGCTTCCGGTCCGTTTTCATAAGTTGTCCGCCCCTCATCTGCTTCATTTCCTGGAGTCCTTTAATCTCTTCGTGATCCCTCTTCTTTTCCTCAGCGGATTAAAAATCTGACTGTAAAGTGGTTCGGACGCTAGAAGGTGCATTCATTCTTGGCCTGATTTGCATCTGTGCTTCTTCGGCTTTGGACCACACGGCTGGTAGTGTGGTTCTCAGTTCGGCCAACGTTTTCAGAAGGACTTTACTGACTGACTCAGGAGTGGTGAGTCCCGGGAGCATATGGTCTGTTGTTTCCTCTGAGAATCCCAATACCGAAAGTATTAAGCGAGATTGAAGATATGTCGCAAGTTTTGGGATCTTATCGATGCCAAGTTGTGAGCGCTCTACGATCTCAATGACCGTTATGAAGCTCAACTGATCACTCAAACGTATGATTTCCCCCTCTGATAAGACATTCAGGCGCGGTAGACGAAGAAATAGAGCCGCAATATACGTATCAAGAGCGGCTTCAAGCTCATAGCTAACTTTTCCAGCTCCGACGCAGTTCTGGGATTCAAGGCACTGATAATTCCCAGAACACAAGAAGTGAATGACCGTATGGCCAGTGCTGTGTTTGATATTCCTAATATCGAGACGCGCGGAATATCCGCGATCTGAACCTCGGTCCTGGGGTTCCTGGTCCTGGAGTTGGGAGGCAAGCTGCGGACTTTGCACAAGAAGTTTTTGATTTACGAGATAAACATCACCCCCTTGAAAAGATATTTCGCAGATAGGACTCATGTATGGCCTTGTCCTGCCATTAGCTTCGATATTTCCAATTCAGATGAGGATGCTTACGAGGTCGCCAGAACTCCGCCATCTTCTGTGGCCATGATGCACTTCGCTCTTTGTTACCGTCTGGAATGTAGATTGGGAGCACCATGCGAGGATTCAGGATCCCACTTGTATAATTGTAATGAAGCCGATATGAGACACAGTCAACAAAGTTTAGTCTACTTTGATCCAGGAGAGAACCAAGGTACAAAGTAGAGACTCGGGGACAGTTGGCCAAAGCAACCTTTTATGCCCCAAAGGAAGAATCATTGCTTAGCTGGTCGCTCATTGCTTGGCTTGTCGCTGCCTAGAAACTCGGCTTGTTTGTATCTAAGGTTTCGTGAGAAAACTATGTTCTCAATGGTGTAAATAGAGGGAAAGCTACCTTTTACAGATGTGTAGAGTTGATCTAGTTCATGGGGATATCAAAAGTAGTAACTAGTGTTTGTAATAGACAGAATAGCTGGAGTGGCCATAATAAGCTAGAAACGTCTTTGATCGAAATTGTTTGAGAAAGGACTTCATGGGCAAGGACTAACGTAAGCGTGATCGCTGTCAACAACACCAGCCACTGTGCATGATGCATCGTGGTTGACCGCCAACATGAGCCACAAAACTTAAGAGACCTTCAAGTACACAAAGACACGTAGTTCCCTCCGGCAACTCTCTTTTCGAGTGATCAAAAGAGCGGCGCCACGTTGGCCCGTTGACGAGTGAGATGTCAGTTTCCAACGTAAATGTCCATATGGCCTCGAAGTACTCAGAACACATTTTTTGTTAATGGGCTATGGCCATGTCTACTAGCCTTAGGATAACCCACTGATGATGCAAGTGCAGGCTGTATCAGTAGGTCTATCAGCATTTAGTCTGGAATGCAAGCTAACACATTTCCCAACTTGGGATAAACATGTGTCGAGACTGGCCGGCACCACAGTTTATCGACGACGACGACTTACAAAGGGGCGACGCATATCATCCCCAGAAGTCAATGGCAGATGCAAAATATTCCAGAACAACCTCTTGGCTTCAGTGGGGTATTGTACCTGATTCAAGCAATTTTCTGAATTGTTGAGTATAAACCCAATCATCTAATTTGACCACAACAAGTCATGCTATAGTGACGAACTCAGGCGACACATCGTGTCCACCACCCAGCTGTTACATGACACCAACAGACCGTCCTAGACCACCAAAGATCCTTCGAGTACTCCTGACACACGTTTCCTCACTGCTTCAATTCCGTGGTCAATCTACAGTAAGGTCCTAAGTAAACACAATCTCATCTCTCATCGTTCGAACTAGGAATGTTCTGGCCCGAGGAGACTGAGCAAAAGGAGTCTCCGTCATCAAGTTCTGGAACAGAAAGTAAACTCCCTGACTCAGATTCGCGGATATCTGATGAGGGTAGCCCGAGTAACCCCCAGTTTATCTGTTCGTCCGTCGGTGAAGTTTGTCTAGAATTCTTTGCCGCATCAGCGACTAGGGCATCTAACACTCCAGCTGAGTTGTAATTAGCAGTGGAATTCTATGATCACTTAGCTTTATGTGAGAAGTGGTATTCAAGGATTCACTTACATTCATACCGGGTGGCGCAGGACCCTTCTCTGCTTCATTGCCTTGTTCAGAGAGTTGGGCGTCAGTCCCGGTCTCACTTGGTCCCAAAGAGGAAGCCCCTTTCGTATCTTCTTTTTCACTGTCATGAGGCCACCTTTCGAAAAACTCAAGTTGTTCGCTTCGGGCTCTTTCAAACCTAGGACTTCCGGGACTTGCAGGCATCTTAGACACTGCAAGATCGTTCTGTGCGGGCATAGAATCGTCGTTGGTTGGGTTTGCTCCATTTTGGGAACTAGTATGCTTCCTTTCTTGGCTGCAGTTGACGTCGCACAAAATCTCTCTTCTTTTCAGGTAGAGTTCCATCTTCCACAGTGTCATCTTGTTTTCTGTTGGCTTGCGCAAGTCCTTGCGATTGAGCACCACTAATGCTTTGAGGAGAACATCACTGACTGTCTGCGGTGCTTCAACTTTTGCCGCCAACTTATCGATGACGCTTCCTGCGGAGAACACGGCTGAATACAGGAAGCGTGACTCAAGATACTCTGCCAGCCTTGGACATTGGCTAAGAGGCAACGCAGATTCCTCTATGACACAGACAATTGCGTGCAGGTTCAACGTCTCACATGACTTGAATATCTCTGCTTCCGCCAGGGCGCTTAGAGAAGGTAGATTGAGAGACTCGGCTGCGGAGTATGCTTGGAGGGCAGTGAGGAACTCTGCCGCAGTCTTTTCATCCTTGGAACTACTCTGTGGTTCGAGGCATTGGTATTGTCCAGTGGCCAAGAAGTGGATAATGATATGGCCCACGTCAGAGTCAATGTCATCGATCTTCAGGTATTTCCGAGGGTAAGATGCACGCAGCATTCGCTTAGCAAGCGTATCGCACTTTCGGATAAAGTGCCAGTGGGTTGTCAAGTACCTTCTATCCTTGAACATCACCTGGCATAGCTCGCCGGCATAGGGCCTTGTCTAACGTTAGTCCAGTACAAATCAGTTTGAAAGGAACACGTACGAGCTTGTTGTGCCGACTTTGTCCTGTGAGTCCATGGTACTTGATCCAGACTGTTGGCAGTAGGATAAGTCAACGATTTACCTTTATCATAGCCCTTTGGCTTGGTGTTTGTCTGTATGGATGGACCCAGCCCGACAGACAACTGGCAGGTTTGGTCTAAGGAGCGTGAACAACTCAAGAATGCAAAGGTTGAGTCCTCCAGGGGAGGAGATGGTTTTCAGAAGTCAGTGTGCTTTCGGCTTTATAAGTATGAGGTCCTGCTTCTGACCTTTGTAAAGAACACGGTTGTGCTCTGGTGACAATCTCCTGGCCAACCTCTCAACAAGCCACCACATCGAAGTTGGGGCAGCGACACAAAGCAAATACGAATTAGCTGTGCAATAGATCGGCATTATGAGAAGATTACTTTTCTGTCATCATTAATCCAAGCTACTTGGATAAATGTTCTTAGATGCCTTGGCAACGGCCGGTGAAGGCCCGTCAGGTTCTCGCCAAATGCACAATATTTGGTTTCACTCTTGTTCACTGGGTGCGTCATTTAGTTCTTAAGTTCAATAATCGATGCTTAGATTGTGGACCGGAGTTCGAGCTATCCTTGATCCTCCGGTGAGCTTGATAATCTCCGTGAACAGGGAACATATATCAAGTTGGGCACAGGCCTAGAACTCCGCGTTCTCTTCCTACAGTAGTTTATAGCAATAGCTTAGCGACGAGTCGGGCTTTCGGAGCAAAACAAGAACCTCTTCATTTATAAAAATTGATACAAAGCGCCACTGCCACTAAACACCTCTAAGGCGTATGATCATCCCAAAGCTAGTTCTCTCTTATTACCCAGGAAATGGTCTTCGAGAGTACAAAAGATAGTCATAGTCGACCTCCTGGCTTGAAGAAGCCTGGCTAGAGCTAGGTGTAACTTGTTCAGTGGCATGCGAGAAGTGATTGGATTCTTCTTCAAGGGAGCCGAAAGATTGATCAAATGGACTAGGGTCGGATTTTCGCAACATGAGCGAGTGAAAATGGCTTTGAGTTTTTGCTTTGGCTCTTGCAACTTGTAGAAGTCAGCATGAAAGACTTTCTCTTGTGTAGAGGAGGATTGGAGGGAGCGCTTCCTGGGTAATCACTTACTCTTCATAGTAGAGGACTCAACCGTCCCTTGAGATCTTATGTCGAGCTCAGAAGAACTATTCCCTGCCTCTTCTACTTCAGGTAAAGCAATTGGATCAACTTCATCGCTGAGTTTCTCTTCAGGTAAGGCTACCGCAGCCTCCTCAACTTCAGGAGCTTCTTGTACTTGGGCTCTTCTCGCAGCGTTCTCTCGAAGATCAGTCAGTCTCCGCTTCTCTCGCGATGTGAGTTTCCCTTTCAGTGTTCTCTTGCTTCGCAAAATCTTCAGCTCCATAGTCTCGCGGGGCACTGCGAGTTCATCGGCTTCACGAATAGCTTGCTGTTCGGCTCTCTTCTCAGCTTGCTCCTCGGCTAGCTTCATGGCCTCTTCCACTGGGCGCAACAAAAGTGCTGTTTGTGACCGACCGGAACTCTTGTCAATAATTGCCGCAAAGCTCGGCTCCTGCTTCTTGGCCCTTTCAGAAGCCTTCATCAAGATCATGCTTTTCAGCAAGATCTTGGTCAATGTATTGGGAATACCTAGCTCCGCCAACATGGTGTCGACACAGAGGGCGGATTCAGTTCAGAAATGGAAAGGATGCGAGACTCGATGTAAGCAACGACACCGGGTACAGCATCAAAGGACAAGGCAGATTCTTCCATGACCCTGATCATAGTAGCAAGTCCGAGCTTTCCGCCAAGTCGAGCAATCTCCTTTCTCGCAAGATCTCGAAGCGCCAGCATGTCAAGGGCATCAGTCGCAACATACACGCGGAGTGCCGTTGCGAGTTCGGACGCATGCTTCTTTTCGATCGTATCTTCTTGAGGTTTGAGGCATTCATAGGTCTTGGTGACGAGAAAATGGATGAGAACGTGGCCCGTGTCGAGGTTGATATCGTCGAAATGAAGATCTCCGGGAGACGAGGCAAACCCTTCGGCAGTGTTTCACGAAGCAATCCCGGCGCTCTGATGAAGGAGTTGTCGAGAAACGTAGAGAGGGCCGTCTCCTTGGAAATAGACAGCGCAGACGTCGCTTGCATAAGGACTAAGCGTATAGTTAGGCAGGTTCTTGCACGAAGTGGGAGAATGCTAACGAAGACGTTGGTCTGGTATCTTGTTCCTCGTCCATGGTGACTTCCACGGTACTCAGAAGGTGCACAAGGTCTTGATAGACTCGATACTGGATGGTGTATCAAGAGATTAGCAATGGCGGTGTTGATCGAAGAAAATGATTTGTTGTATGGTACAAAGGCTGGAGGTCAAGGAATGGAGTGACATAGAGGATTCAGTGATTGTATTCAGTGAACCAGGCTAAATTCCATACCAAAAACACCTAGTGAGCTACGTAAGGCAACTCAACAGGTGAATGGTCGGTCCCCCGCAGGAGGTGATCAGACGGATTTCGGAGGGCGAGAAGCACAGGCAGAACGTGTAGCCATATACCCCTGGAGCTATTCGAGCCTCTTACGCCGAAAACAACAAAAGTCGGCATTTAATATTCTTGCACAAGGAAAACCCAAGTTCCTATCACGCTGTCTCACATATCGACGTCCCATGTGTTTCAAGTACACGCAGATGCGAGTCTACCTAACAACGAGGCACCAGAAACGGCGCATCGACACCCTCTAGTGAGATAAAAAAGACATATCTTAGCGTAGCTCAATGAGGCAAACACCAAATGCGGGTATGCGTAGCTTAGGGGCGCCCGATTGCGAATAGGCCCTTGTGAGCCTTTAACCCAGAGTTACAAGGTCTACAGGACGGTCATTTTCGAGAGAGGAATTCAAAATCTTCGATGAAAGATATATATATATATACATCAATGAAAGGTACCAGAAGTCAGGGCCAGTCTTAGTGCTATCTTGTACTTCTCCAAGATACTCCTCTTCATTCTCACAACTCTTGGTCATATAAACTAAATTCGAAGACATTATTTGAGGCTCAGAAGTAACTTGTAGCACAGTTGACTCGGTGGGCCTGTATCTTCTGCGTTTCTGACTATGATATCCATTAGAGTAGCCGCAGTTCCAAGTTCGACTAGCACTCTATTGGGCGGCAGCCATTGGATATCGATTGACTGCGTGGACAAGCCCTGGACGATTGCTAGCTGGTAATCAATAGTAAATGAGGCCTCAATCCAGTCCTGTCAGAGCCTGCATATGCAAGGGGGTTTTCTAACGCACATCCACGACTCTCTTGACGGGAAGACTCCACATACCGGGTTGTGTTTACACTACAAAAGGTCATGTCACATACCGGAACAAACATCATAGTATACCTTGTTTCATGACTTACGTTGACGTCAGTCTTCATAGGTACGAAAGTGTCTGCTCAGCCCTCTGCGGGGAGATAACACGCAGCACTTTATGCGGGAGGCCGACCATCACAGCCACTTTCGCACGATGGTGCGTCTCAACAAACCATCGTGCACAAAGACCGTGTATCTGTTTCGTGGCTGAGTGGGCCATTTGAACTGAGCCAAGAGGTCGGTCATTGGCTGAACGGTGTGTTTGCAGAGACGGGTATCCTGGAACATTCACTGTGGCGTCATGCAGATTTTAGTCCACGGACAGATCATAGGCTATGGCAAACACGATATGTGACTGAAAGCTGGAACTTTATGTGTACATGAGTCTACCAGCCAGTGGACATGAAGCAAAACCGGCCAATCCTTTTGCCCGCCAGCCCCTGTAACCAAAACGCATATTTTGGTGTAGTGTTTCATAACGAGAGGTTGGATCCACCAAGAGCCAGTCGCCCTCACTTGAAGACTTGACCATTCCCTCCAGAGATACCAACCTATGCAGCTAGATTTATTCGTGTCTCGGGAAGTACAGGTCAGGGACGAAGCTTAAGCTCTAAGAGACATGCCTGTTACGTGTATCTCGATGTTATATTCATGGTACCAAAATGGAATTGGCCCTTGCTTCAATCAACCAAAAAGCATACTAGAATAGATTGGTACACACACATTTGACCAACGCCCCCGGTGACTCCCGTAGCTAAGTCAATACAACCGCTTTGGCTGCCAACTCCAGTGACTCTATCTCTTCCGCTGTCGCCTCTGTAAAATAGGTGTTGTAATGAACGTCGTGTTCCAAGACATACCCAGCCGAAGTCATAACTTTGTCTCTGGGCGGCGCAAAGAACAGAACAGGAAGAAAACAGGCTATGATCCGATTACACTCAATGTTAGATTCGCTGGCTCTGCACATATATCTGTCGTCGTATATGTCATATTTCTTGCAGAAGAATGATTTAAGCCGCGTCAAGGAGCTAGTCAGCTCGAGCTTGAGGTCGAGAGCCGACATAAGAAAGCTTCTACACACGAGTCCTTCTTGTGGATGCTCTATCATGTCGACGTCGAGGTCATCGCTGGGTATCTGCTGAACTGGCTGTTCCCACGGCGCTGAAGTCCAAAAACATCCAAGGCTTCTTGTAATGAGTTCGGTTACGTCTCTCTCCTTGATTTCGAGAATCTCAGACTTTCGATAGTGCATCAGGAAGAATAGGCTCGTCAAGTCTACCTTATGCAGTTCATCTGGTCCATCTAAACAATTTGTTAGACATAGTCTTCTTAGGTATCAGAAACACTCACTGTATGAAAGAATCTCGTTCCGATAGAATTCTGCCATAGGAGATGGGGTACTCAAGACATTAGGAAAGGCTGGCACAAAGACCCGCTCAATCACTGCACGAGTAATGAGCCCCATGAGCACATCGAGTTTCGAAAGCCTACCCATATTGATGTCTCGGATGCATCTCCCTATGTCTTGGTTGAAGGTTTTATGCGCCCACGACTGTGCTGTGTAATAAAACCCGAAGTCTTGAGCAGGTAGCTCACCGTCGACTAGCACAAGATCGAGGCATGCATCGTGAATGTTTCTGTATAAAGTCTCGTAAGATTGTACAATCCTTTCTTTTTGGAGACCGCGTTTATCCATATCGAATGACAAGTTCCGCTGGGACTTTGCTTGTAAATCATCAAA
This sequence comes from Fusarium torreyae, assembly GCA_027945595.1. Taxonomy (NCBI): domain Eukaryota; kingdom Fungi; phylum Ascomycota; class Sordariomycetes; order Hypocreales; family Nectriaceae; genus Fusarium; species Fusarium torreyae. Next base: position 626,467 of record JAOQAZ010000025.1, on the reverse strand, counting down.
CATCTTCTCGAGCCTGCGCTTCACTTCGGCGTCGGGGTTGCATCGTCGAAGCTCCTTTATTTCATCGTTTAGCCGTGCCTTTTCGTTTTCCATTGAGAAGATACGATTCTTGAGGCTGGCCATCTCCTTGTCTTTAGATTCAATCGCATCGATCAATATTTGTGTTCCCGGTGTCTCGGCGCGTTGAGAGAGCATCTCATTTCTTCTTGTTGTCGCATCATCTGGGGGAAGGTAGCTCGTTAATTCGTCTTCTGAATCCATCACCTCGATAACATCTGGGTTTGCTTTGCTTCTGTTGCCGCTCGCCCTCAAATTCCGAGGTGATGTTCTTAGTCTTACAATCTGCCATATAAGTCAGTCATCGTGTCAATGTGGACCCGGGGGTAAAACCAAGCCTCAACTTGCTTATACATACCCGTCGTGGCTTCCGGGTAGCACCCTTCGTTGTGGCCTGGTGCCCGTCACGCTCTTTCTCGTGCCTTGGTGTTGCTACTTCAATTGAAGGATTGCCAGAGCTAGATTCAGAGTCATGCGGGCTATCCAGGGGCGGTTTGACCCTGTCCATCGCATCATCAGGCAAATCAAAAGCCTTAAGACCCCTCTCGAAAGCGTCATTGTAAGTGTTTTGTCCTGTCTTTCGTCCGTAATCTCCCCATTCTCGTCTCAACTTGCCTCGAACCTGGTTCCTTGGGAATGGCGAGCCTACAGCCTTGTTGAATCTCGGGAACCCTTCGTTCCAAAAGTCCTTCTTTACCTTGTCGCTCCATTCGAGGTGCGCTAGAAGCGTGCACCACTCCTGTCCTTCCCAACCCCGAGGCGTTTTTTTGGGACCCTTATTGCTGGCATTGGCCTTAGTTCTGGCCTTCGATTTGGACTTCTGGTCGAAATCAACAGTCTTCTGTTGGCGCAGAGCCTGCCGGGTCGTCGCCATAGTCCCTTGTGTGAATGTTTCGTGTCCTGTCTTGAGAAAGTTGGAGAGACTTTCGGCTTGTAGAATCCGACTTCTTATCGGTTATCTAAATACAGAGCAATGATTGGGCTAGCCATATTGTGCATGTTGGTTGTTGGTTGTTGGTTGTTGGTTGTTTGCATGGCGCGTTTCTAAGGGCTGCTGCCTCCCATGTTGTAAGACGAGGCTCTGGTCTTGAGACTATGATTGGCCCAGTTAAGTTTCGAAAACGCACTCAAACGCGGTATCCTTGCTTTCAATTTCTTTCCAAATGAACAAAAACTATTGGTCACCTTTCATGGCGCGAGAAGAGGGAAGATGCACTACTAAAGGCTCGCGCGCCCCTTGTGTTGAGTGCAGGACTGGCGTGTATCAGGGCTTCCCACTTCTATGCCCCTGCCTTATTGAGACCTTCTCTTTCACGCACCTATATCGCAAAGCTCCTGAAAACCAGCCCTATCTCCCGTGTTCCCACCCCGACACTCACCATGGCACCTACGGGGGATAAACAATACCACCTGATTCTGTCAATTGACTTCGGGGAAACCAACTCGGCGATATGCTACGCCCTGATACCTAAGGGTATGCCACCTGAGGATATTCTCCCAGAGAACGTTGAGACAGTCACCAGTTATCCAAACAGCCCCTTGAACCGAAAAGGTGATCCAATGCGGCTGGAAGCTGCCACGGAAATGGTCTACCCTCGTGGCACAAAATTCCGATCTCTAGCTGAGTTGGTCACAAATGAGCCTATGAACAACCTTGTTATGGACTCTGGTTATGAAGTTGACGCCACCGATGAGACTGAGATCGAGGAACTGAGCGATAGGCCATTGTGGGGCGAAGAAGCTCATGCGCACTTTTCCAAGTGCTCGTCGCATTCGGACAACTCCATGTGCCTGGTCGGGGGCTTCAAGAAGATGTTCGACAGGTCTGGAATGCACAGCGCACACAATGACCGCCTCATTGAGAACCTCAGAATCAATTTCGGACAAGGCATTCCTATGGAGAAGTTTTCGCCCGATAAAGTAATACACTCTATCACCGTTGACTACCTCACCTGCATACTCCATCATGCCAAGAATTTTATCATTCTCAAGCATGGGGGCATATATGGTAAGAGGCCCAACATCGTCTCGACAGAGACGGTTATCTGCGTCCCTATCACGTGGCGTCAAAAAGCCTACCGAGATTTACAATCATGTATGACCGTTGCTATGAAGCTGGCTAGGTTCCCAGGTGTTAGCCTTGAAGGCAACATTATCGAGAAAGTCATGCTTCTCTCGGAACCGGAGTCCGGTGCCCTTTGGTTGCTCAGCGGCTAGTCCAAAATTAGGGTAAGGATGTTTACCAACTTCTTCTCCATCCCGTTGCTAACACTAGCCGTCTTAGCAAGGCGAGAACATCGTGATTATCGATTCAGGTATGATCTCTCAATGCTTTCGAATAGTGTCGAAGACTGATACCGGTTAAGGCGGGGGCACCACAGATGCGTCCACCTTCAAGGTCACTGGGGAGCTACCTAAGAGACTTGAGAGTCAGCTTGTCCCTCATAATGGTAAGTGCTATCCTTGCCATGACGGTCTTGGTTCTTACACACGAAGGCGGTACCTACGGCTCCGGTGCTATCGATGAAGGCATTGGGGAGGTCCTCCGCAAACGGCTCAAACCACATCGATATCTGGAGCAGAATGGGATCACGATTGAGGGCATTGTGCGGAGTTTGGTTCATGAGTTCAAAACCTCGATCAAGCCTGGTTGGGACATGGACAACAAAACAAATAATTATTTGGATGTCATAGGTCTCGTACCTTTCCCAGGGGAGCCTAACGTTTTACGTAACCGGGTTGTTATCCGCCAGTGAGTCCTTATTGCCCTCTCCGCACTTGATATAACTACTAACGTTCGAACAGTCACGAGATCAAGAAGATCTTTCTAGACGTCCTTAGTCCAATCAAGGAAATCCTGCTGGAGCAGTTGACTGCCTCCAGAAATCGAGGCTTGAGTATCGATGTCTGTCACCTGGACCTACCAAATCCCTTTTGCGCAACATCTGACATTGGCGTACAGAGAGTAGTTGTGATGGGGGGATTTGCGGATTCGCCCACATACCAGAAGTATCTGCGAAAGTCTTTGGATGAATATAACGAACATACTAGTTGCGCTGCAGAATGGTATCATCCCACAATGTTAGTTTCACCATAATCACCCTGGATGTCAGGCACTAATCGGAAATATAGGAGCACAGTACTCAACGCCGTCGCAGGAGGAGGTGTTATTCGAGCCGCAAACAAGGCGAATGGGCCACAGAGAATCGCAAGATCCAGCTATGGCCTTGGCCGGTTCGAGCATTGGGACGCGAAGCTACACAAAGGTCAAACACCTATCAAGGGCTACGACAATGAAAAGCCTTACGCCAGGACGATTGATTGGATGGTCAAACTAGTAATTCTTTGCCTATATTATTAGATGAGGAGTAAATGCTGACAGATAACAGGGAGAAGAGATTGAGCACGATAAGGAGTATGCCTTTGAGTGCGAATACACTTTTCCGAGCAGGAAATTCGGCTTGCCAAACAAGGGTCCCTTCGAGTTGAGCGATGAGGTTTGGGTTTCAGACACGGCCAGTCAGAGTCACCTTGACGTTGATGGAGAGCACAACAAAGGTATGTCTTTCTGTTACTATTGAAGTTTTCACCCTGAGTGCTTCTAACACTTTTCTGTTTTCAGGCTCTGAGTGTCTTGGCCTCATGAAGACCGATGTAACTCATCTACGGAGGTACTTCGAAACGAGGTTGGACTATAAGAGGAAACGTGGAAAAGGCAAGGTAGAATGGCTGGTATTGACGTATCACTTGGTGTTCAAGATCAATGGTCTCAACATGAACTGTAAGTCTTTGGACATGAATACCTTAGTCCTCACCACGTGGACATATGTACCGGAATACTGACTCGCAATAGGTCGTCAAGTTTTTCGATTCGAAGACGGCACCGAAATTCACCTCAACAATCTGAAAGCTAGCCTTGCACCCGGTATCAATCTAGGGGCCTCGTAGACACCAGAAGAAAAGTTGTACATGTTGCGCGGAAGCCTGGGAGATTGCGAGTTTACGTAACAGAAGCGGGTTGTTTCCTTCAATTATGGTTTCGAGGACTGCGTTGCTGAAGGATCCAGGCAATGGCGTTAGAAGTGTCGCACAGATGTTGCGAATTGGCCAATTTGATCCGCGTGGGATTGGGAGAAGTTTTTTGTCTGTATTTTTTTGGAGTTCATGTGTGTTTTGTCTTGTCTTGCTCAAATATTCCGCTTGGTGCATCTATGTCGTGTGTTGTCACTGTACAGTAACCTCCATTCATTGATGGTTCTCAGGCTAACCTGTAAGGCTGAATGGCCATCTGGAAGACCTTCCATCTTGTCAAAGCCCCAGATGCTTTTGATCTATTCTTACATAAAAATCCGAACTGTTATGCTGGTGCCCTGTTGCTTTGGGGCTTATGAAGTGCCATTGTAAGCGCCCACCTCACAATGTGTTACAGATGGATCGGGATCGACCTGGACATCATCCGCACCTGATATGAGTAAAACTGTACATGAGGTTGATAGATCTACCGAGTGATCTATTTCCCTCGGCCGACCATTTTTGAAACCGTCGGGGAAAAGGCCGTGACGCGGATGATGTTTCCTGACGCCGGCGTTTGCGGGTAACAGTAAGCCTATCAAGCTAAGAGCCGTGGAAGTATGTATCCCGATGAGGACCGATGAATTGCTCTCTTGGTGGAATAGCCGTATTCGTATCCTTGTTCCACTACTGCAAGAAAGCGATATTGCGTTAATTTAAGTCTATTCTTAGATAGCACAGACCGAAATGTTTAGCACACATGGGTGGGTAATATATCCCGCCATTCTGCCTACTCCATGGACAATAAATGTTTGACGTTTGCTTACAGCGGTCTACTCGCTTCCGGCGTGGGAGTCAAGCGAGGTCACGCCCACAAGTTCCCAGGTAGTCTAATTCCCATGACAATCGAGACATACGAAGGCTTTGACAGATGTTTAAGATATCTCGAACCCGAGACTGAAGAACAGAAATAAGAAACCATGTCTGTTTCCTTTAAGATACGTAGATACACCTCGAAGACACCCAAGTAAACCCCCACACTAAGTCAATACAACGGCGTGAGCCACCAGCTCAAGCGATGTTACCTCCTCCCTCGTAGCCTCCACGAAAAATGTATTGTAACGAGGGTCATGCTCCTGAACATACTCATCTGACTCCAGGTCCCGTACTCTAGGCGGCGCAAGATATAAAGCAGGGAAAAGGCACGCCTTGACATGAGCACTCCCAGCGACGGAGCCATCCAATCTCACCATCTTGGTCTCGTCGAAACGATCCCCAGGTCTGAAGGAAGCAAACCTGAGTCGGGTCATGCTAAGCGTCAGGTCAAGCTTCATTTTTAGCGCTGCGGATAGGACGCCGCCGAGCTTGAGGGTAGATCTCTTGTTTGTTTCCATATCAGGTCCGGATGAGCTCAACCCACCATGATCGCCGTTTGGCTTCTGGTGTCGTGCCTTTTGGCTGGCGCCATGTCCTTTTGAGTTGCAGAGGGGTTCCAAGCTCTTCAAGATCAATTCTTCCAGGATCTTTTCCTTTTGAGCCAGGATGACAGACTCTTTGTCATCGACGAGAGATTGTAGAGCGTATAGGTCAGCTTTGTGTAGCTCGTCTGGTCCATCTGAAGTGGCTGTCAGCTCTCGTTCCTCCAAGACATGTCGTTACTCACCCTTCAGAGCCAAATATTTCCGATACTTGTGTGAGGCAGGGGATTCGGTGTTCAAGATGTCGGGAAAGACTGGCTCGAAGACACGTTCAAAGATCGCAGCTACAACAAGTCCCGTGATTAGGTGGTCTTTAGAGAACTCGTCCTTGGACACAGAATAGAGACAATCTCTCAAATCTTGGCAGAACACTCGACGTGCCCACGTTTGTGCTAGAGAGTCAAACTTGGTTGCCGGGTCACAGAGATGGGTATTTGTTTCCGCGAAATCGAGACAGGCGTCCCGAACATTGTTGTGGAACACATTGTACTTGCGATGAATCGAACGGCTCGTGAGTCTTTGTTCCTCCATGTAAGTCGATTTGTTTCGACCTACCAACTCTCGCGTAGACTTGAGTTGTTGCGCGAGGTATTGCGCAAGGTCATTTCTTGCGTTCGCGTTTGGCTGAGAATTGCGCAATCTTTTCACTTCTCTAGTCAAATGCGCATTTTCGTTTTCCAGTACAAAGATGCGGTTTTCGAGACTCGACTTCTCACTTTGAGTGAACTGGGACTCCATTTTCCGTTTGAGTATATTCACAGTCTCAGCACATTGATGTTGTATGTTCCCTCCTCCCAGTATAGTACTGGAGTGATGTCGGGGATCGTTGAGGAGTTCGAGGCTATCGTTGAGATTGTCCAGAGTCGCGGTCGATTCATTAGGGATCTCGGATATTTCGCTTGACAGATCGGATAGCTCTGTCAATTGTTCGCTTGTATTCGTGTTGTCTATGTCTCTTCGGAGTTCGTGACTGGCTGAACTTTCTCGGAATAGCTGTCATAAGATTAGCCTGAAGGGATGCGACAAATTTCTCAGTCCATCTATACTCACTGTCTCTGGAGACCGCCGCCGATCTCTCAGTGCACTACTATACAGATTGTCATGATGTGCTTCATGCGTCTCTGTCTCCTGTCCACTGGGGTCATCGCTGAAGCTGTCTTCGCTCTGATGAATGCGGCTAGCCATCTGCTTCACTTGGCTACGAAGCGCCGGAGGCAGGTTGAGATACGAAATTCCCCCATTAAAGAGAGTATGTAAACTGAACTTATCATCCAGGTAAGAGGAGCATTCTGCTCTCAACTTGTGTCGGATCGCGCTGTCAGTGTAATCACGTCCCACGGCTTTGCGGAAGAGTGGTGCTGCATCCTGGTAAAGGTTCTTTTTGTTGATTACGCACCATTCCACATGCGCCAATAGTATTTGGAAGTGGTCATCTCCCCAAAGTCTCCAGGTTTTATCCGGTTGACCCTTCTTCTCATTTGTGAGCTTGAGTTTGGTCTTGTAGCTGGGAGTTGAGGTTCCAGGCACTGAGTGGCCTCTGAGTCGTCTCTCACTCATAGTCGCTGGGATATGTCTCTCAGGCCTCTGTAAACTTGGTGCCGGATCTATATAGTAGAGCCGTTACTCTTGTTTTCATCCAGGTGTGATTTAAAAGAACGGAGGGGGTTGGTTGTTTGCTTGTTTGCGTGACGCGTTTTCATCATGTGTCGGATCCCGTCTGCACAAACACACCTGTAGGCTATGATTGGCCCATGCGTTGCAAGTATCAGCAACAGTAACATCTTAACCAGCCGTTGCCATTCTGTCGCCTTCTTGCAGCAATAACAGGGAATAATATCCTATGACAGGGTGCTTGCTATTCGTTATGGTTGCCAGAACTTTCCACCACCCATTGCATTTTACTCTCACCACAAACTCATACAATCCTCTGTCCTCAGCCATTCTTTCTTCTCTTTACTTTCTCTCTCTCATACTCGGTCCCCATTCTTCCCCATGTTCTTCTTTACCCTCAACCATGCCACCTAGACAAGCCAAACGGGGGCATCTGAAGGTGGCAGTAGATGTGGGCACAACTAGCTCAGCGGTGTCGTACGTCTTGGTTCCTGAAGGTACAAGGGCCAAAGACACCAGTTCCAGTGCCATAGAGACGGTCAGTAACTATCCAACCTGCGCGATGGCTCAATCTGGAGATCCCATGCAAATGAAGGTTCCCACCGAGATCATCTACCCGCAGGGTTGGAACTTCGCAACGCCGTATGATTCGAAGATGGGCTGTCATATGCCCATGAATTCCGCTGATGATCTGGTCGCAAACGATGATGAGGAAGCATACACGCGGCCTCGATGGGGATACCAAGTCCACGAAGCACTCAGGCTACCCGATACTCACAGCGATGCGTCGAAACGACCCGTCTATCACTTCAAAACTCTGTTCGGAGAGGGCAAAAACCAGGCCAGGCTTCGAAAGCACGGCGAAGAGTCTCTCAGAAATCTCCATCGCCACACTATTGATAGATCCAAGTTCGCGCCCAAGAAGGTGCTTGTTCCAGTCATGGTTGACTTCTTAACCTTTCTCTTGCAACATGCAAAAGACGAGATTCTCAAGCAGGGTTACGAATTCACTGGTCCTACAGAGATTATCCTCTGTATCCCTCATATTTGGGGTCAGCAGTCTTGTAGTGATATGCAGGATTGCATGGCCAAAGCATTGGGTCGCGTCTGTTTCCCGGGAGTCGAAGTCCATCAGAACAGTATTAGCAAGGTGTTCCTCATTTCCGAACCTGAGGCAGCTGCTACATACTTGCTCGCCAGTATGGCCGATATTAACGTAGGGCCTTCTAACTTACTGGGTATTCTCTTCACTAATAAGAACATACTCCAGAAAGACGAGACGTTTCTGCTTATAGACGCAGGTATGGTTGCTTCGTGCTCACGACTTCAAATACTGACAATCATTGAGGTGGCGGAACCGTTGACGCCATCATGTACACAGTCACTGGACAAGCACCTCTCAGGCTTAAGCAGGAAGTAGTTCAACCCGGAGGTAGGAACTGCTATCCCGAGAACAGAGTGTATCACTATACTAATGCATGTACAGGCGACACATGCGGCTCTACCTCAATCAATCAGGGCGTAAGAGAGTTGGTCTATGACCTAATCGAGAACGAAACATATCTTGAGACGAACGGGACGACTATCAAAGGGATCGTTGAGGCGCTGGTCTGCGGCGAATTCGAGTACTTGATAAAGCGAGGTTTTCGCGCTGGCATTGATACTCCCGATGCGAGCCCACGAGTCACCATCGCAGGCCTGCAGGGGGGCCGTCACGAGGATTTCCGTAATAATCAGCTCATACTCCGCTAGTAAGTGCCGCACGATACATGTACTAGAGTGTTTTGTCTAGTCTAACCCAGAATCAGTGACAAGCTGAACAAGATATTCACTCGTGTCTTCGAGCAAGTCGCAGCGGTCATGATAGGTCAATTGACTGAAGCCAAGAAGAAAAAAAGTGTTGATGTTTGTTTCCTGGGATTATCTCAATCCGCATTCCCTATTATCATTTATTTTTGTAGGCCTAACCTAAATTCACAGAAGGTAGTTCTAATCGGCGGTTTCGCCGCCTTCAGTTACTTGAGGGATTACCTGCGCAAGGCACTGGATACCTTCAACGAAGAACACGATACTACTACTGAATGGCATTCTATAAGAGATGTAGAACGGTTCGTCGCAGTCCATCTCGGTATATTGCATAATACTCATATAAGATACAGGGGCGTTACCATCAACGCTGTCGCTGTGGGAGCAGTCGTACGAGCCCTGAACAAAGAGAACGGCCCTGAGAGAAGAGCGAGATCAAGCTACGGCCTAATCCGACTTGAATCAAAGGGTCCTGAGCATGGAAAGCACAAAGGGTATAGCAATGGGCTCACTAAAGACGAGTGGCTCAATACTATACAGTGGGTGATCAAAAAGGTAAGGCCTCCTCCCCATTAACAAGCTACAAAGTTGCTTATACTCATAGGACGATCTCATACCTCGAAACCGGACAGTCTGCATAGATGCGATGACACCTTTCTCATTTTACGACAAGGAGACAGGCTTAGCGTTCACAGGCCCTTTTACGTGTACCGAAAACATTTGGCTCTCGCATAAAGCGAACAAGGACCATTACAAACGGACTCATAAATACAACAGGGGTAAGTGCTGACATTGTAGTTGTTCTACCTGCACTGATGTATTGACTTCAGGTGCTGTCAACGTTGGCACACTTGAGTTTGACGTCACCTTCCTCTACGAAAATGGTTTGCTTAGACTCAGGACCCCAAAGCGGGATGGAGACGGAGAAGAGGTGACAGAGCTACATTGGGAAGCATGGTACAAAATCATGTTTATTATCGACGGTTTCACGATGCAATGTAAGCTTTTCATTGGTGATCGTATCGAATCAATGGTCGTCGGGTACTGATGCAACATAGGTCGCGTGAACTACAACGGCAGACTTCTAGCTTGCTTTGAGGTCAACATTGCGTCGGGTTTCTCGCCAGGTACCAGATAACACCAACAAGAGCTCTTGATGTTTTGTCTGGTGCAATCGAAGGTCGATCGAGTATTTGGCCAAAGCGGTAAAGGATGTGCTTTATTGAGTTTTCGCATGGTTAGCAAGCTGGCAATGGCACTGTAGGTTGTGAATGCTGACACGTCGGCCTGGTCTGTTCGGGAACGGGAAGGATATTGGATATCTCAAAGTCCGTTTAGTGTTTTAATCTCATTGGGTTTCTGCTTTGTATGATTGAATCGAGGTCGTCGTTCGTCTAAGGTTTTAGCTTCAACCATCAGATACGCAAGCATCAATCACTGTTCATCATAGAACGGGAAAATGGAAATGTTCTAATATTCTTCAATGCCTCTCATGCGTATGTAGGATACAGAAAGCGTATTCTCTAATCTGGGTATCAATCACCATCCCAAGCACTTATTCCTCGCTAAACTCCTGTCTTCTCAAGCATACTCCTCAAGTCCATACTCGGCATCCATCTCTGGATCGTCCTCGTCGTAGCCGCCGCCAAACTCATCATTTCCACCACCAAACTCATCTCCATCACCATAGTTTTGTGTCTCGTCATATTCCTCCTCGTACTCTTCTTCCTCTTGTGGGGCTTCCGTCTCGTCCCCGACAACACTCTCATCAGGCGCCTCACTGGCGTTGTCACCATCTCGTGTACTTCCTGCAGCACTGGTCTTGCGACTTGTGGCCTCCGAACCAGGCCCTCCGATATTGGGCATATCGAAAATGTTGCGGATAGCATCGTAGTTGATCCTCTTGGACCAGGCACGATCTTTGGCAACATTGACAGCAGCCTCGGCAGCCGAACTGGCTGGACTGGTTTGGCCTTCACCCATCCTGGCTCGCTTGCGTCGTTTTCGGGTTTGTTTCGGTCGCTCTGCTTCGATTTTCCTTCGGAATACTTTCTCTTGATGTTTCCGTAGCCACTCTTTATTCTGGTTCACCCAGATCATCTCTTTGATCTGGGCCTCCTCAGGCGATAACAGACAGTTCTTTACCTCAGGATCGTCGGCAAACTCATCCTCTGTAACATCTGCTGACATGGACACTTCTTTCTGGGGACGTTGTTGCAGGGCCCAGACGGTGTGAATTTGTGCTCGCTGCTCGGCAGTTGTGTAGGCCATGGCGTGTTCGTATGTCAAGGGATCGTTGAAGATCTCTTCAATAACACCCTCAAGCTCCTGCTCGTCCTGCTCCCACTCTTCGTTGATCGGTAGTTGCGGCTTGTCGCCTTTTCGTGTATTAGCTTGACTCGCACCGTCTTCCCCAAGCTCCTCATCCAGTGCATCTCCAAATTCTTCCACCAGGTTATCCAGGTTTTCGACGTTCGTGTCTTCACCTTCGGTTTCCTCCTCGGCATTCTCGTTCAGTTTGTTGACGAGTGATGGATCCTTGGCGATCTTGGAGGGTAGAGGTGGGATGATAAAACCATCATCATCACGGCGGTATTCGACAACAGGTGCTTTGGAAAGATCGGCACCTCCTTCAATCAATCGTGGGTCAATCTTGTCGGCAAGATTGTCCTCTTCATCTTCATCTTCCTCGCCCTCAAGGTCTTTCGAGGGTCGCTTTCGCTTCTTGTTCTTGGCCTCCATCTGCTTTTTGTATTCAGCCGACTGCTTGTAGAACGAAGGTGGATCGTGGGAGCTCTCCAAGAAGTCCTGCTTCAAGAAATCCTCAACCGACATTCGACTGGACTCGGTAACCTTGAACTCTTGTAGACGGTTCTGAATTGTGTGGTTGGTGACCTTGACGATGTACACCACCTCGCGCACCGTTCGTCGAAAGTTGTGCATTCGTGCTGCCATAAGCAGGCAAGCTCCGCAAATACCAGAAGGTCGACGACCCATGACCATCCAATCTCGACTCATTCGCTTGACCAGACGCACAGCGTCCTCAGCAACCTTGGCCGTATCCTGGTGAAACTCCATCTTTGTCGCAAATCGCCAGATAAGATCCTCGGGATACACAGGAATAAGACCATCGTTGCCAATCGGCACCACTTCGTTAAGCTTCTTGAAAATGCGACCCAGCTTGAAGACATTGAGCTGAACCAAATCCGCCAAATCAATAAGCATGACCTTGCAAGGTGGCTCTGCTCGACACGCAGCATATAGACACACAGCTGCGACACTGGCCAGTGTGCGACCCTGAATGAAGTTGGCGCTGGAAGCCAGCTTGAAGACCTGAGTTCCTGCAGTCACCAGACTGTCACTGACATTGAGCTGCTGCGCATAACCCTGCATTAAGCCCTTGGCCTCCCTAATACTCTTCTCCCGATCTTCCGATCCACCAACCCTTCGGAAAGCGGGACCCATACTGCGGACACCCGCCTGATCGGCACCGATATAAGAACCATGTACAACAGCGGCACCAGAGGAAGATTCTCCGAAAGTGACTTCTGCCACGATATTACTGTCGTCTGAGATACGACCACAAGTTTGACAGGTTCCATCGACGACATTGGGTTTCGGACAGGCTTTGTTGGGACATTGTGGGCGGTTCGGCTTGGCGAGAGAAGCATTTCGGTTGACAGCAGCGACTCGAAGGCTATTTGAGGCAGCAGCGTTGGCAGCTCGACGTTCTTCTCGTTCTCGCATGGCTCGGACGGGGTTGGGTTTTGCGAATCGCGGTTTAGCAGCAGGGCGGCCAGACGGGCCCGACTTAGGTGGTGTAAGAAAGGACGACATGGTGAAAGCTATCGTAGTGGTATCGTGAAAGTAAAGTAAACTCGAATTGTATGTCGTCTCGCTTTTGTGACAATAATCTTCTTCTGACTCTCCCCCAGGCCGTCAGGAGGCCAGAACACAGAGGCTATGAGCACTCCAATGCCGCGGTGTTGAGCGTTGTAAACGACCCGGCGATAATAGCTTCGACAAAAAGATTATCGCGATAAGGGAAAAAAAAGAAGAGGGACGCGTTCCTGAGAAGAGAGATACTGGCAGAAAGAAATCGTGAGTCGCGGTCGAGGCGGGGTTTTTTGGTGGGAGATGGAGGTCGATGGTCGAGTGGGGAAGAGTTTTCACTCGCTCTCCTTTGACACCCCTGCAAAAAGGCCTGACTCAGATCGGCAAGGCAGTGACGGTTCGAATACCGGCAGGTGATGTTTTTCGAGGGAGATTTGGATGCGAAATACACCAGCAAGTTGGATCTTTTGAAAGAGGCTGCTATCGCATTGTTGTCAATAATCCTCTATGTCGTGTTTATCTTGAGGAAAAACGAAGAGGAAGCTTTGCAGTGGCAGTTTGTGTTGACAGTGCTGCTGCCATGGTTGGTGACGAGCAAAAGCCGCGGTTTAACCGCCGGACACTCAAAGTTCCTATCGTTTCAACCGAGGTGCATTAAGCATATTAGATTCATGAGTTTATTGAAAGACAATTCACACGAGATTGTACGCTTCACCCAAGCATGAGAACTCATTGTTTTTCTCAAAATTGTTGTATTTATTCTACAGCATATCCATTTTTGTTTGCTGGCTTGATCTCCCATTCAGTCAACACCATGAACTCCAAATGCAGTAATACCCCCAACCCCCCTCCACTTGGCGTAGCTTTACCCGTATGAAGCTTAACTCCACTGCAACCCATCAAACAAGGATCCTCGTAGGAAGACAGTGAAAAGGACATCAGATGCGGTGTTTAGGCTCTATTTTTACCAATCATCAACTGAAATCCCGCGCTGAGACACATCAAGCGGAGACGATGCTGTAGAGACCCTGAGCTGGCTTGATTACGTCAGGACTGCCCCGCGATTCACTCCCGTATACATTCCACCCCGAAGACATTTATAAATACTACCAACATCTATTTCTTCCTCATTTTAACCAGAATAAACATCAAAGTGATTGCCTATAAAGATACCGAAGATGGAAACTCCTTTTACTGTTGTAGCCCCGCCAGGCGGTGATATCTGGAAGCAGCCTCCTAAGACTGACGTCTTTACTGGTGAGTAGTCAACCCCTCACTCACAAGCACTTCAGTGTTGTTGATCATCACAACCACCTTCACTCTATTTAACTCACTAACTCTGACAGCTCCCTTCCGCCCTCACTCCATCGCCCCTCTCAAACACTTCATCTCCGCAACCCTCACCTTCCGCACCCCCTACACCCACCAATACGACCAAGCCTGCCTCCTCCTAAGCTTCACCAAGCCCGCCAGCCCTCTAGCCCCACGCAAATGGATCAAGACCGGCATCGAGCTCTACAACAAGCACCCACGCTACTCAACCGTAACATGCGACTCCTGGGCCGACTGGAGCATCGAGCGTGTGTCCTCCGATCTTGAAGCCGGCGTGAAGAGCGGCGAGAAGAGCGTGACCATCAAGGCGCAGAAGGTGCAGGATGATCTGGGCGTTTGTCTCTGGATTTACAGGGTTGATGAGAACGGTGAGAAGACGCCGCTGAGACAGACGAATTGGGTGTATGGTGATAATGGTGGTGAGGGATGGGAACTTGAGGTTTCTGCGGCTGTGGCGAGGCCGAATAAGGACATCAAGGAGGACCTTGAGGCTACGTTTGACAAGTTTGAGGTGGAGTGGGAGAAGCCTACTGCTTAGACAATGATCAAGCACATAGTTTTAACCAATGCATTAACGTCACGTAGGAGCAAGACATCACATAGAGACACAATAAGTGAGGTGGCCGAATTTCTCATTACCTCGACCCTGACAGTGCTCTACGCCAGGGAGGATCGTTCAACGATCCCAAGTTGTGAAATAATCATCAAGATCGTAACTTCGTTCATCGGCGACTTGCCGCCCCCAAGACCATGCAGAAAGGATCTTCTATTCCATCTCCTCCAGTAACAAAAGGAAAACAAAAAAAGGACAAGGTTCGAGGTATCAGTCTGTAGATGCGAACCAAGAGATGCGAGTACCAAAGGCGGGGCCCATTACTAAGAAGGCGTGGCTCACACACGCTGTGTGCGAGGGTTAAGGTGGGTATTAAAGCCTTCGGTTCGTAAGGTCCCCCCATGAGAGTAGGAGATGTTTTTATCCGTTTCGCGTTCTAAGCATATTCAAAAGAGAAAACGCCTGGCAAAAACGTGAAAGCAAGAAAATGACAACAAAACCAAACAAGATCCTTTTTTAGTGAAAAATCCAAGATGGCACAAATGCAAGCTTTTCGCGCTTGGTGTTCCAATCTTGGGGCATTTGCTCGCGGGTGTAGAAAAGCAGTCAAGCATTCCAATTCTTCCCAAATCTCCCCTGAACTCTGGTGTTGAACCAAAGACAACCCGGTCTTTTTTTGGTGGATATCAAAACGCCAGAGTAGAGCAGGGGAAAATGTCCCAGTGCTGTGTGTAAGAAGGTATCAAAGCAGAGTTGCAAAAATGACAAGGCAGAAAACAGAAACACGCGATAAGTAAACACACAATAAAGGAGCAGAGGATGTGGAGGACTTCGTATGCGTCGGATTAGATCCTCTCAGCTCATGTATCATCAAAATTCGGTCGGCCAACCTCGGAGAAGGGGAGTCATGTAGTAAAACAAAGCTCCTTAGGACGTCAATCTGATGAGGGAGCATGAAAAGCAAGAACCCAACGCCGAATTCCAACTATTCCCATAAATCGCATCCCTTTTTTTTGTGGTTTTCTCTTTTTCGCGGCTTTGGTGGTATTCCGTTTCGCACATGTCCTCCAGCTATGATCAAACACACAGGGCATCTGGAGGCCTGAGTAGTGGGTATATGTGTGTGTTCGGCTTGGCTAGGATCACTTAGACGGTCTTTGGCGTACGAGCATTGCTCACGTCAATGACGTCGTCGAGGTGATTGCACATGGCCACAAACAGGTCGAAGAAGAGCTTGCTGCCGCCCGCCTCCATCTCGGCCTGCATGGTCCCGCTCCGCTTAAAGGTTTTGCGACAGCGGATGATCAGGGCGAGGTAGTGAGCGCGCAGACGGCTGTCCGAGTCGGGTGTGTGGGCGTAGGCGTACTGGGCTGACCGCAGGATAGTTCCGACATCAATGCCGGACTGCAGTCCCTGCTTGCGCAGGGCCAGACGCTTGAGCTCCTCGAGGCCGTAACGGTCCGCGGCGCAGTAGACAACTGTGTCGCGGAGGATGGGCATATCGAGACTCGACAGGTATACGGTGGCTTCAGACGCGGCGCCTGCGCGGCCACCTCCGGTTTCGGGGTTGGGTGATGTGTGAGGTGTACGGCCTTGGTCCTCGAGTTCCCAAGAGTTGCGCTGCTTATTGTGAAGCAGACGTGGGTAATAGTCACCCTTGTAGAGATATTCGAGGACGGCGGAGAACACCTCGGGTTCTTCGTCGGGAAGGGAGATCCTCTTGCTCTGTGCCTCGAAGTAACTTCCGCGACAGGCTGCCTCAAAGAAAGGCGACTGGCGGAGTACTTCCTCGTGTGCTGCAAAGAGCCGGCCATCCCGACCAACCGTCAGAGTGACGATGGGCGATGGTGAAGGCGCGGCTGCGGGCTTTTGTGTAGCCGCATCATGCTCGTTGAGCGATCTTTGCAGCTTCGACATTTTCGTGTGATCCCGCTGGGAGCCCGATCTCTTTAGTCTCGCAGTCTTGTCGACGCGGCCGGGGTCTTGCGACCTAAACGAGCGCTTGAACATGGCTGCGGCGGTTGTATCGAGGTGATCGGTGTATAAAGAATGGACTCGTAACGGGATTTCGAGAAGGAAGGGAGGGTAGTATACTCCCAACTTTTGTATCGATCGACTTGGCTAGAGAGTGACGAAAAGAGCGTAGAGAGAGAGCAAAAGGAAGAAGAAAAGAGCGACGCACAACAGAAAGATTGACAAAATGGGCCCGGGCGAAGTAATATGCCTTTGGAGACGATATCCTCGTGGTGAATCTTTGCGACCCTGTTTTTGGTTGTGTGTGGGGGGGAGGAAGAGAGAAGAAAGTCGGGGGTATGGGGGGTGAGAGCTGTATTTATTCTATGGGGATGCCATCTCCATCTTCAGGGTAGAGTCACTCCCCAGCCATTCATAATTCGTCGATGGAGTCTAACGCCGCGGGGTTCAAGGATGAGGCAGCCGGCCTCTGCAGCCAGAATCTCGTCAAAAGATTCTGATAGGTTGAAGAATTCATTTTCAAAAGCCTGGTCATCATGAAGCCTGAACTTTTGTTGCGTTAGACTGATATCAGATGCTACAATTGTCAGGCTTGCATATGAAGGCCTCCAATGCCAACACTCACTTTATGATCTATGAATATGATCCCTGCAGTTGTCGATAATTTCCAGATATCAATGCCCAACTCACCGTCATATTTAGCTTTCCCCGGCATTTATTCCTAGTCGTCACTTGCACCGCCATAGTGTACTAGGTAGTAAACCTGTCTCGCCTTGTTTCAGCACCAATCACCACACCTGTATAATCGCCACTCCAGCCCCTCTCAGCGTAACAGTGCAATGACACTCAAGAGAATGCCTGTCGTGGTGCCTCACCAACTCATCATTATGGTACCCAATAGTCAGGCCCTGTGAAGACGCTACCGAGCCATTTCAACTGTGCAACAAGATCCTAGTTTTTGATTGGCGATTTCTTTCCAAAATGGCTGGTCGACCTGCATTCAAGGTGGTGTCGTCAAGTCCCTGTCGCACGCCGCTTCACGTCGCCACAATGTTCCAGGTGCATCTTGCACGCTTGCACAACCGAGACAATTATAAAACCCTGACCATCTGTTACAGATCATTGCGCCGTCTTTTTCGAGCTTGAGTGACTCAATTCATAGGTGCTACTTCGGCCGAATAAAGCAACCAAGATTTTAGGGACAATTGTCATTTAACGTTCTGCAGCAGCGTTGTCGTTCTGACAATGAGGTCAATTTTAGGTATCGGAAGGATTATCAACCAGATGTGCCAAGCACAACTTTGTCCCAGCCAGGTTTGTCAGTCTAATTCGCAACAAGTCAACATCCATCAGTCGATCTCCACCAGTGCAACAATTCATTCCCAGCAATTCACCATCGATGCTTGTACTACCCCGCCACCTATCACCATGCCCAGTTTCTCCCCCTTCAAGAGTCGAGGGCCGCCTGCGCGGCAGCAATGGCGCGTGCCTCGGCAGTCGATCGTGTCATGTTCTCCCGGGAAGAAATAAGACCTTGCATCAGGATGTACACTAGCTCAACTGTCAGCTATGAAACACCCGCAATCTAGCACAAACTTACTAATAGGTGTCAAAAACACAAAGCCAATCGAGTAGAGGGTGACCGCCTCATCAGAACCAACTTCGAACTTGTCAAGCCAGAAGAAGGGGAAGAAGTCGGTCACGAGGTGGCCAAAAGCGGCCCATCCCAGGTAGGCGGCAGCAAAGAACATGATGCCAAGCAGATGCAGCCCGATGGTCTGAGCAGCGTCTGTTAGCAAAGAACTCAAGGTATGGGCGATCGAAGACTTACGTAGGGACGTCGGATACAGTTGAGGATAACGGTTTCGATCACCATGATGGTCGAACCGAACGTATACAAGGCCAGGATGATAAAGGCTCGGAACCACCCCTCACCAAAGATGTCAGTGACTGCATCACGGTCAGTAATTGAACACAAGGCGGTAAAGCACGATGAATCGGAGTTTCATACATGGAGCATCAGGGGCTGGCTCGGCGGCGTATCCAGCCCAGGCGACCGAGGTACTGTTGGGGGCTTGGTTGAGTTCCGGCTGGGGTTCGCCATATGCGCCGTCAGTCTTGTGGTTGCGAGTGACAAAGAAGTAGACGGTCGTATTGGTAAAAGCGAAAACAGCAGCGATGGTGTAGAACATTGTGAAGTAGAACTGCTTGCGGAGGCTACCCATGTGCTTGGGAAGGGACATGTGCTTGATGAGCCATCCTTCAATGCCGCCCATATGTCGATCGTGATGATGGGGATAGTACAAGTGAGTGAACGTCCAGGACTGTGGTGCTGTTAGTTGGTTTTTGGAGAGGGGTTGGGTACAAATACTTACGAAGGCCTTGAGCTCATACAAAAAGATCAAGAAGAAGCTGAGGTTGGCAAAGTCGAAGATGATGCGCCACTTGGAAAATTGGCTGATCTCGTTGAACTCGAAAACGAGGATCAGAATCCCAACGGCAATGACAAATGCCAAAACTAGCCCACGCAAAATGACGAGGATGTTTTGCGGGATACAAGGCCAAGGAGAGTGACATGCTCGGAGGAAGGCAGGCTGTTGTAAAGCCAAGTCAGTCAAGCAAAGACTGCGAGTGTCATGGTCCAAACTCACATGATCCTGCATGGCGTTGGGAGTTGGTAAGCCATCAGCGTTCTGGAGAAGAGGAGCTGAGTCCATCGTGAAGGCTTAATGGGGAGCTGAACGGGGAGCTGAACGGCGAGCTGAACGGCGATGTTTATCGATGAAGAGTAAACCACCGATTATTGAGATGACCGAAAAAGCGACGACCATTCGGAGGAGGACGATGAAGAGAAAATGCATACCAAGATAGGTATAGAACCAGATGTCGTAAAGGTGAAGCTAATGAAGACAAAGATACAAGATGATGGAGGTTGGAGGTTGGAGGTTGGAGGTTGGAGGTTGGAGGTTGGAGGAGGAGAAAACAAGAGGGCGAGACAATGATGGATAGAGAGCGCATGGTGATCCTAGAAGAGAAGGTACAAGCAGGTAGACTCTGAGGCAGGAGCTCACCCCAAATGTGTGTTGCGTTCATGGTAAGAACGGACGGCGTATGGTTGAGGCAAGAGGTGGTGTTAGGAAGGTGGGAAGAAGGCATCGTGTCGTCTTCACGTGTTCAAGCCCGAGACTCATAAAGATGGGGTCTAGCATTATGTAGTTATCATTTGTGTCGTTTGAGTAATTTGACTCGACGCATCGCCTGCTATTTCTATTGTACACGCATCAACCATTCAACTCCAGTAGGACCATTTACTCGTTCTTGTGAGCAATGCTGGCATGGCCTTCCTTCTCCATGCCTTGGCAGCCGGTGAGCTTGCCTGCAATCTCTTCGGCCTTTCCATATCCGTGCTCGTGGTTGGGGTCCTGCTGCTCTCGGAGCTCTCCAGCCTTCTTCATATCGGCAAGACCTGCTGCCTTGTCTTGCTCGCCAGAGGCCTTCCACGCTTGGGAGCCAGTGATGACGCCGACGGTCGCCTGGGAGGTAGGAATTAGCAAGAGATTATGGACAGATGATGGGAGCAGTGCTTACCTCTGCAGCTCCCTTGACGTATTGAACGTGGCTGCCGATGAGGCCGGGCTGCTGCTGGTTGTTCTGGTTGTTGTTGTCGGCCATTTTGAAGATGTTGGTGCTGTAAGTGGAAAGTGGGAAGTGGTATGTGTTGTATTACAGCAGAGATTCAAGATGACTGTATTGGTGTAGATTGTTGTTCAGGAGAATATGGAAGAGACAAGTCCAAATTCACCAGCTGATCCTTTTAAATACCAAGTCTCTTACTCGCCAATTACGCCTATGACATAGATCTCATGCTGCTCATGTAGTCATGACATCACTTACATCGAGCGTGACACCCCACGTTAGACCATTTATAGCGTCAAGGTCCCTGAAATTATGGGGACAGCTTGTCCTAGCATCAGCCACACCTTCAAGCCTCAACGCCCCAGCTGTTCGGTCCTCTCATGGTCCGTGCACCACCAGCTCCCATGAGCCACATGTCCATTTCGTTCCAGCGCGAATCCTCCATAAGTTGCATCGTGGAGTTATCAAGCTCCCCATCACCGTCGTTTCGCCTCACACAGTCGCTCTACAACCGCCATCATGCTCTCGGCTCTCGGAAACCCGCGGCAAGCTGCTGCGCAGCTCATGAACTTTGCCCTTATCCTGTCCACAGCCTTCATGGTACGTTCCTTACTCCCAACAACGGCCAAGGCTTATGCTAACACGTCGCAGATGTGGAAGGGTCTCTCTGTCGTCTCTGACTCCCCGTCTCCGATCGTCGTCGTTTTGTCCGGCTCTATGGAGCCTGCCTTCCAGCGAGGTGACCTCCTCTTCCTCTGGAACCGAAACCTACTTCGCGACACGGATATTGGAGAGGTTGTCGTTTACAACGTCAAGGACAAGGACATTCCCATTGTACACCGAGTTGTGCGCAAGTTCGGCAAAGGGTATGTTGCTCGTGGGAGAATTACGTTGTTCAATTGCTAACAGAGCGCACAGTGACACAGCAAAGCTTCTGACCAAGGGAGATAACAACCTCTCGGACGATACTGAGCTCTACGCCAAGAACCAGGACTATCTGGTGCGCAAGGACATTATCGGCAGCGTCGTGGGATACATACCGTTTGTTGGATACGTGACGATTCTCCTGTCAGAACACCCATGGCTCAAGACGGTGATGCTGGGAATCATGGGTCTTTTGGTGGTTTTACAGAGGGAATAGGAGTATGAGGCTATACAGACGGTCGGATTTTGGATATTGTGTATAAAAGCAGGCATCGACACTGTCGCTAAAGAGAATCAAAGCGAAGACTCGGTTGATACCTGTTGCACCATACCTTGCATAGCGATATGTCGGTGATTACCCTATCAGGAACTCACGAAGGAGTCAATGAGTGGTGCCTTGCTGTCATGTGCCAAGCCGGCAGCGACAACAACGTCGGGGCGTCCGCTAGGCTTGGCAGCACTACATTCGTTGCGCGCTAGAAGTTATTCTTCGGGATGTGGCAACATACGAGGCACCCGTGTTGGTTAGTTGACTCACGTGGCCCCTCGAATATTCTCTTAGCCCTACGAAACGCATGTCGAGAGTCGGCGATTTCCTTTTCGCATCCCCTGGTCCAATCTTAGCCGCGTGTGGATCGACACCAAAAGGGGTTAAAGGGCCCATGATGAGATTCTCAACGGCGGCCGCCAAGGGTGAAACGAAATTTTCGTCATGAAAGGATTCACTCATCGGTAAAGGATTTTTAGGATGAGGATGCCGTTGATCTCTATCAGTTACATGAGACTTTGGTGACATTGTTGGTCCAGTCTTTTCAGCCGTTGCGGGTTCTTGAGGCATCGACGTTTCATGTTTAAACTCGTCTGAATTAAGGAGATACAACAACCAACCAACACAACCGCAAACAACAAGCCACCAACCTTTTCTATGATTCATTAATGGCAGGTCAACAACACTTGTTGTAGCCCGCACTGCTTTCATCTTTACCCGACTGCAAATCCTACTCCGTACGGCGCATCAGACAACACCCTCTACCGTGCCATTCCCGCAACCGATAACCCCCTTAGATCATCACCCAGGGATTAAAACCCCATCTACTGCGCTACCACACCCACAGGGCCAATGAAACGCAGGGACTAATAAGGCTTTCACCCCTGCAGCAGCCAGGGGTTGGGTCTTAGACCTTCAATCTCGTCGGCCATTTTCATCAACATCGGTCTCGCCTGGGGGTTTCACGCATGGGGTTCAAGCGAGCTAGTCTTGCGTAGTCTTTATAATAAGTCTGGGTTGCCCGCCTTTTTGCAAAAAGCTTCTTTTTGCTTGTTTCTCGTTTGGTCTATCATTCATTCGTTTATTCATTCGTTTTTCACACTCGTTATTTTCTTGTCGCTGTGCGTTCAACTTAATTTACTTCAGGCTACCTCGCGACACATCCAGTCTTGATTCATCGTTTAGTTCATATCGAAGTCTCTGTGACTCGTCCCAAACTCGAAATGGCGCCAGAATCGTCTACTCAGACGGAACAGGAGCGCTACGCGCCGACACCTACGAACCCAGCTTTTCCTCCTTCTGCGCAGGCACCTACTCAGACATACGATCAGGCACAGCAACAGCGACAGCAGCAGGCCGGCTTTCAGCAGGACCCCCGTAGTTACGGTCCACCCTATGCGCCCTATCAGCAACAGCCTCCTCAGTCGCAACAATGGACGCCTCCCCGAGTTCCTGAGAAGAAGGCTTGGATGATTACCAAGATGGTACTCCATGGCCTCGATATTATCACTTGCATTGTTGGTCTGGGAATTACTGGTGCTCTCCAAAAGGTCGACTTGCTCGGTTTGGTGGCCCTGGCATCTTGCCCACTTGTACGGCTATCCACTGTCTTTCCTCCATATCCAGTACTGACTCTCTACAGCTCGTTGTCGCTATGATTTGGGATATCGCCGAGTTCGCCACCCGTTTTGGCCGTAAGTGGAAGGCTGGTATTCATCCTGGCGCTCACGTCGCCCTCTCTCTTCTCATTTGGCTCGGCGCCGCCGTTGTTGGCGGCATTGAGAGCACAATCAGCGCTGCTTACTCCTGGGACGATCTCGATGAGAGCTGCTCCTACGACCCCGACGCGAGGACTTACGATTGCAATACTACCGACACCTACTCCAGCAAGCGCCCGCTCTTCATCGCCCTGTCGGTATTTACCTGCCTCGTCTGGCTCTGGCACTTTGTTCTTTTTGTCGGCGCTTGTATCGATACTCAGAAGCGAAACGCGGCTATGCGACGACCTGTTACGATGGTGTTTGGTGGTCCGGCCTACTGGGGTCCTGGATCCCAGGGTTTCCAGCAGATGCCGCAGTACTACGCACCTCCTCAGGGACAGAACATTCAGATGCAGAACTGGGCGCCACCGCAAAGTGGAAATGGCAAGGAGGCCATGACAGCGGCTCAAAGTCCCCCAGCGGCGGAGCGCTATGCTTGATGTGTCGGGGTCACTAATAATGCTAGAGTTCATCATGGAGGTGGTTGTGGGGAGGTTTCGCTATACGTTCGTATATAGATGTTTCAATAAGATACCCAAAATTGAGAAAATTCGATTGTTCCTTCTTAAAGATGCTGTCACAACTTCAAACTTCTGTAGCCTATCTCGGGACTTGAATGGCGCGCTGCGCATGTCCCTCGCCCCGTCGAAGGCACCCCAAAGGACTTCAGATCCGAGCGATCAAAGAAGGAGCCGTCATCAGAAAGCGCGGATCGTTCTCATAGTTCACAAACGACAAAACTGCAAGTTGAAACCTTCTTGTTCGCGGCTCAGAATTGCTTACTTACAGCGTTGATTCATGGCAGATTGTGAGTTGTAGTGATTGGTTCCGTTGCCCGCAATGGCATACCCTAGATCAAGAGACGACCAGATACAAAGACGGTCACCTAGCCGCAGTAGGAGAGTTAAGCATAAGTATAACCCTGTAATTTCCAGGAGATCCTAAATTTTTATAAATTCTTATCACAAGTTTTGGTCTATAATGCATCAGCACGATTGCGGTGCGCGTCCTTTCGCGTAACATACCAGCGTCTAATATCAGACTCGACACTCCATCTCAAAGATGCCGCCACAGGACAACCCGCATTTCTAAAACGGCTACCTACACCGTTTCATCACAAAGCGAACATCTTTTAGCAACTGGGTACAGCATACAAGACGCCCACTGTTGTTGGACTTGGTGGTAAGTGTATCGTCCCCACATCACCATCATCTCACAACACCAAAAAGTACCTAATCATCACCATATACCCTAGACCCGAAGTTTAAGCCTTTACCACCGAAAAATAACGCACTCAAAACCGTTGAGATCTCGTTGTTTCAAATAAGGGTTTTCTGAGTTTCACATTGTAACTTGTCCTCAGAATCCAGGTCATGCAGTTGAGAGACTAATGATGTATTAATTGGAAGATCGTTCATCTTCTCTCACCCCTCATCTCCTTGTATTTTATCTTGCATGCTATGCTATCTTATCATCTGCCCCACTTATTCTTGGCGACATGGTGCGCGTGTTTCTTGCGGCGGAAAGCCTCTTCTACGGCTATCAGCCGCGCTGACCATGATTTCTTGATGTGTTTCACTGTGGTTAGTGCAAAGGACTCTGTTTCAATCAACCCGAAGAGAAATAATCCCATTCGTTCTATCTATGTAAGCTTATGCCAGCTCACAGTGCTGGGAGGGGCTTCCTGGCTGCTTGACCCACCTACCGAAATCCGTCTAAGTTGATAGGTCAGACAGACCATCCTGGCACCACAGCTACACTGAAGGTTTGACTCTAGTAAAGGTCGCAGTCGGTCTACAGAATGAATGCATTTACCAGTTTCTGGCTGGATCGTGAGCAACTGGTCGGGAGCAACAGACATCCATGGTTGATATAGGGCAGCGCTGAAACAGGTCTCTTCCTTTTGTCGTGTCGATTACATCGTGAATGCACTTCTTTGCGATGTTGAACTGGCCGCCACCACCTCGTTTCATGTCTCGGTTGCCGGCCTGAAGGATGCATTAGCTATGACCCCTCGAGAAATGCGCATGTGCCAACTTGAAAAAGGCCACAGAAAGACCGGTTTGCACTGACTCTCACTTATATTAGTTATTTCCCAGGAAAGAGGCTGGCGTGGGTGCCCTACCCCGATCTCTCTCTCGATCAGGGTGGTTGTCTTGCCCAGGGTGCGAAGCCTAGGCACTGGTTTATTCACTGGCTCTGGACCAGACAAGATAATTTGCTGCTTCAGAGAGTCAAAGTCGTAGTGGCGGACCCGAACGTCGTAGGGCACAATGATCCGTTTGGCGAGTATCCTGGTCGGTGGCTGCCACTTCCGCCGTAGCAAAGTGGCGAAGACCTTCATGCAATGTACCTAGTATGAAAGAGCGTTCTAGGATACGAATAGCCCAGTTGTTTCCAATAATCTTACCCCGAACATCGAGCTGTTGCAAGGCAGGACGAGGATTGTTGACCCTTCTACTGACATCCAGCACCATTCTGGCCGAAGGCGCTCATAAAGTCTTGTGAATTGCCTATCTCTTGTTGGCAAGACCAACATCGTCGTCGCTCCCCGTGTGATCGGGAGGCTTTTGATGAGTTAATTGGCAACATGTGGGGCTCGAAACACTCAAACAGGATAATGAGGACCAACTCTGCCTAAACCCGCCGGTCTTGTGGAATAGATCGGTCGGTCTAAAGCTACACCTAGCTGAACACAGCAGTTTGTGATTATTGAAGCATGTGTAGGAGAGGCTCAACAACTGAGCCACACAGCCAGGGCTTACATCCCACACGTCAATATACAAAGAACTCAACAGACTTGTACAACATTTGTGTATTTTGGCTGGCGTCATTGTTCGGAAAAGAATGGGCTTCACGTTGGTGTTAGTGAGGCTTTTGTAGTACCTCGCCATTTGGGTTTGCAATGTACTAACTCGTTTGCCAGTGTGGTGCGGCTCTGTAGGCAGCCATATAATGTTTGATGGGGAAGCATTGGTGGCCAGGCTATTATTTGTGTGTTAGAGATGATCTCAAGATAACTGCTAGCTATTCTGAGATTATATCGATGCCAGAAGTAGTGAGCATTGTTACTCTAGAGGAAGAGAGTGTAACGGTCCACTTCCCCCAAATGACGGAGCGGTCGCTTGCAGCAGTTGGCACGCCTGAAGGGAACTAGGTGTCGGCCGATGCTGGTGACACAGTTGTCTTATCAGAAGTTCTTGAAGCAGGACCTGAGCTGGGCTGATCTAACACTAGCTAAGATCTGCCATGGTGTTGAGGAGGTGCTGGCGAGAATAGATGTTATCTACCAGTACTACAAATGCTGGATTAACTAGATCAAACACCCTAAACCGCTTCGAATCTCCTCGACGACGTTGTGGCTTAATGGCTTGCGCTCTGGTGCATCATTAGCCGTCTTTGACAGCAGGCCGTCGCGCGGCAGGCCTCAGCAAATAATCGAGAGTTTGACTATGTTTGGGTAAGACATAATATGATGAATTAGGCCCTTTAGCTTCAGTTCATGCTTAACCCGAACTATGCCTTAGTTCTATGGGAACTTATCCTACCTGAAGTTAGGTAAATATTCGGATGGCCCATGCTGCGCCGTCAAACGATCAAGAAGCCCATCGATGTTTAAGTGGCATTTTAAGTAGCAAATTATACACAGATAAACAACTTAATCACACGTTTAGAGCGATTCTACTATGAGCCTGTGTTTATGTTAAGAGCTCTTATATATAGCGAAGAGTCACTCAAATTTCTGCCTCCGCGACCTGCTCAGTTCCTACCAGCGTCATACGATCATTACACCATTCATTCAGATGCCGTGAGACATTCTTGCTGATTAAGAGCTCCCGTTTATCGAATTGATCATCCAAGGCAGCGCCATGGTATGAGGCGGCCGCTCGAGTAAGGACCCTAAAGTGATATGACCAAAGGTCACACCCGGTGCTATTAAGAGGATCAAAAGCGACACGTGAAAGCTGGAGACTCTCGGAGGAAGAGAACAAGACAATCGTAACCAAGCTAGAGAAAACTACAACCGAAGCTCTAACGGTAAAGTTGATGCGTCTTGAGTTTGCCGGGCTCCTCGGCCCAGGCGCCGGGCGGGGCGGGGCCGAAGTGGGTCCAGTCGTCCGGTACGGCCGCACGGTTGGATATCAGATCTGTGGAACTAGAAAGGCGAATTAGGAGAGATTTAAGTAGGCGGGAGAAGTGGGAGTTAACTCAGGGAAATGCGTTGGCAATGAGGAGTTGGTAGCTTAAGCACGTGGGGTCATCGGGAAGAAGCGAAATAGTTAGAAACGTTGAAAGGAGTCTAGCTGGCTATCCACGCGTCAAAGGGTCTCTATATTGTAAAAGTCGTCTATTTTGGTGCACTTTGGGGTGTTGGCGCAATGGTAGCGCGTTGCTTTCCGGTGGCAAAGGCTCCAGGTTCGAGTCCTGGGCATCTCGTGCAGTTATTTTTGCTGCATCTCGGTCAGGTTTTGGTGTTGCGGGGTCGCGAGTTCGTCTGGACCACAATGAGTACTTCATAAGCCATATGCGATGCGAGTTTCAGTTGAGACTTTGTTTTTCTTCAAAGATATAAATGTCCAAGGAAGGAGCTCCTGTTCTCGCTCTCGCACCGCGAGCGTTTAGTTAACGTTTGTGCATAAGTCTATTTCACAAGCAGGCCGCCACCATGAAACATGATAGCCGAAGGTATGAAGTTGTCTCACTCAAAGATTATAAGCAACATATACGAGTCAACGTGTTTATAACCCCCCAGTCAATTGCTTTGGTAAGAGCATATATAATATAACAGCACCAAGTTCTGTAATCCAGTGTGTTAGTTACAGCACTGACAATTAGACTGCTATCTTTGCGCCCTTCAAGTCATTACTAGACTTAGGAGAATTGCTCCAGCGACCTTCTGCCTTCGGACTCTAAGCGACAAAGAAGGGTTGTAAATGTGACAATAATGGATACCGGGGTTGTTGAGTCAAAGGCGGAGGACGGAGGAGGCGTCTGGTTATCGCTTGTGCTTCAAGGGACTGTCTCCATGATCTGCAGCTGATACAGGTCAATGAATGAACCCACCCCTTTCTCACCTAAAACAAATAACTAGATGTGCTTCAATCACATTTGAAGGGTAAGATGTCTCTAGAATTTGCGAGTGACAAGGCTGTCCAGTATATAATAGTTAATGTTTGAGCAAGCGGACTAGTAGCACCCATACCTTATAGAATACTTTATAGACACAACTCGAAGCATAAAATAAGGAGTCTAATGTTAAGAGTGTCAGATAGTCTTTCCATAGTTTTTTCCTTAATCTTAAGAACCACATTGACAATACCGCCATAGCTTCAAGACTAACTAATAACCAGCAAGCCAACCGCTGAGACAAAACTCAGTACTTCTCCTGACTGCCAGTGGAACCCTTCGGTACTTTACGATAGCGGAACCTTGCAACGGGAAGGTACAATATTTGCGTCATAAGCAAAAAGAGAATTTATCGCATGAGGAATCCCATAACATCAGCCACGCCCAGGACTCGAACCTGGAACCTTTGCCACCGGAAAGCAACGCGCTACCATTGCGCTAACGCAGCAGGTATATAAAATTCCGAGCCCTTGTGAATATATATATAGTCATATGTTATCCAAAGCTGTCTCAGCGGCGCCTGTTTATCGCATCTTCCGTCTGACCCCCTTCGCACAAGTCTATCAAATCAACAAACTCACAATGGCGTTATTCTAATTTGAGCTGAGATGTAATCATCTATCTCACTTGTGCCAAAGTCTCAGACAAATAGCTAGTGATCCAGCTGGCGGCTACGCATAGTTCCGTACGAACACACCGACCTGCCTGCACTAACCACGACGTTTACTTCCACATCTTTCTTGAACTCTGCACGGAATTTTGCGCCATGAGAGGCTGGCGCACGATTACTGCCATAGCTTTTATTGATTTTCTCCTATAAAGGCTCATTGATAGCTAGAGCCTCAGATGCGAATGTGAAATCACCAGTTTTGGCATTGCAAGTATAGCAGTCCGTCTCTTCTCCAGTGCCGTAGCGTGAATTAAGATAAGTAGAGACATTCACATTTTAGATGACTTCCATGCTTCATACTATGTGTCGATGAAGAAAAGGTATGCTTGAGCGTTACTTAATTGGAACTCATCCCCTCGAGTACGCAGTTCTCAAAATGGAAGTATACATGGGGTGCTTTTGTCTTGTGGCAGACGAGCACCAGAAGCCATAACTCGCATTGTTCAAAGAGCTAGAGCATAAGGTTGTTTGAGATTACCAAAGAAGTTTATCAAAGCGCCACCCTAAGCCCTTGAGATCAATACGACAACAGTGTCTTCCGCAACTCTGCTGAGCCGGACGATCAACTAACCAGTTTCAATGGTACATCAGTCTCGGAAAATACAACAGCCATGAAGCATGATTCCGACCCAGTCAAGAGTCACGAGCCCAATCATAAACGCGATGCTCCCCCCTCTCAACAACAGACCGGGAAGAAGCCCCTCAGTGTATCGCAGCAGCCATACAACCAACGAACTCTGCAGCCCCAAATCTACTCTACCAGATCATACGCCGGCGTTGCAAGGCCGTTTCTTACTGAAAGATTCCAGGTCTGATGATCTGAAAGGCATTGTACGATTCATCTTGTTACTTAAAACAGCTACCAAGCTATCTGTAGCTCCGATACTCTCGCTCGTAGAGCATGAACCCGGATTGGCAATCACTTCACCCGCAGCACTGCCAGGGAAGGAAATTGAGAGTTGCGTCTACAAGATCTGACGTAGTATACAAGGATATACGAGGGCCTCGTATAATTCGAAGGACAGCCAACAAGCACGGTCAGCCTCGACAGCCCACACGCCAGGTACATGGACGGCACAGTCAAGGACTTCATTATATTTAAAAATATATAAATGCTGTTTTCAAACGCTCACGACGATGCCTTCGATCCTCACCTCCATTTATGCTCCGCCCACACAGCAGTGTATGAATACCGGACCGCTCAACAAAGCGCCTCCCCAAGAAATCTCAGTCAACACTCTCCTCTGCTGATTAACTCCTTATCCGGCATGATCCACACATGCTATGTCTTGTCACCGCGGATTTCTTTTATAATCGCCATGCTATCTCGAATTAACACCCTTCACGAACCAGGCACATTTCCTGAAGACATACATTGGGCATCCCCATAAACATCTCCGTGCAACATCAACGGAACACACGCCTTCGGAAATGCAGGCGAAATGTATGGCCTTTTAATTGTCTCCTTCGTCGTCAAATGTGGTATCAGCGAACATGCCACAGCGAACATGCCAAAGCAAACATGCCCTTGACAGTGCCGTGCCTCTCCTACAGACATGCTTTGGCGTCGGCCATCCCATAAACCCTGGCTGTCTCTTCGTGCCGCCGGAGAGACTCCATGGCCCAATGCAAAGATGACATAGTTATTACTGGAAAACGGGGCGAATCTAAATGCGTATACTGGGTTCGACGATGGGTTTCTTCAAATAGCTTGGAAGCACACGCTGAGCTATGTTTTTCGCCTTCCAGTTAGGAGTGTGGATGATCGACGGATGAAGGAGTACGAAGAGATCGTCAGGTTGATGGTTTGGCATGACACTGCGACACATACTACTTCACTCGGGATAGCGACTCGTAACTAACATCTACGGAGGTTCCCGGAAGGATCCTAGATAAAGAGTTTTGCATGAGTTCCAGAACAGTACTTGAAGGCCAAGACAGATCCTGCGACGTTGGTAGACATGCGTGCAGTGCCCTCTCATGTACGTTGCGACATAGCAGATTGTCAAGTTCACCAGGCATGGAACACAATTGAAGTACTAAATGAAATTGGTCGTGGCTTTTATCTACCTCTAGACCCATGGACGGAAACACCAGTAACGAAAGACACGAGAAGTAACTTTTTGCCCATTCGACATCAAGACCATCAAAACATTAGCGGCATTAACTTTTTGTTTCAGTAGGACGCTCACAGAGCA
Organism: Fusarium torreyae; assembly: GCA_027945595.1. Classification (NCBI taxonomy): domain Eukaryota; kingdom Fungi; phylum Ascomycota; class Sordariomycetes; order Hypocreales; family Nectriaceae; genus Fusarium; species Fusarium torreyae. Next base: position 595,228 of record JAOQAZ010000025.1, on the reverse strand, counting down.
GTCCAACCTCGTTCAGTCAAAGGTGAAATCGCTGATCCTCCAAAAAGCTCACCCGGCTTTTCGACCGGGCTGGAGCTGGGGGGTATCATCTTCAAAGAAGTCGTCCCGGTCCCTTGGGGGAGGGGGCTCTACGCTCCGAGCACGCTGTGAACAAGGGTCGTTTGACCCATGGGAAATCAATCAAGGAAATGTGTAAAGGATAGTAGTGTCGAGGCCAGGGATAGCGGCAACAGTCTATGCCGTCCTCGTACGTTTTTGTGTTGAGTGCATCGCATCAGATGTGGAGATAGTTCACATCAGAAATGCTTCTGTGCCTCTTGTGGCCGTTACCGGCTTCGGTAGATGCCTTGCGCTTGGAAGACACGGTCTCGAGGGGGCTGCGTGTGAGATCGCTCATCTGCCTCTTATGACGACGAGCGGGCGTCAGGGGAACGGCAGCAGTATCGAAGCGATCGGATTTAAGACCCTTGAGTGCGGTGAAGTTATATGGACCGCTGAATGCGAGCGAGTCCTGGGTGGCTTGGTTGCTTAGGATGAGCTGCTGGTTGATTTGGTTACGGCGGAAAGCTCCGACGGTTTCCGAGTTGAGGTGGCCCAAAACCTCCTTTTCGCTTCCGGCTGTGCTGGGTCGCGCGGGGGTTGATGCAGGGTCCCAGTTGTTACCCTCATCCTCATCTCCTGAAGAGTCGTTTTCCTCCCAGGCGATAAAGTCGTCGAGGTCCAGGTTTAGTTCCCCATCTTCGTCTTCCTCTTCCTGCAGGCTAGGCGCGGTCGAGCTCTCATCGGCGGTGTTAGGTTCAGAGGGGAAAGGAAAGAAGGCCTCGGCGGGACCAACGACCTGATTCGTGTTGAAGAAGTCGCCAAAGGTGTTGGAAGAAAACATGGCGCTGAGCATAAGGTTGGCAGAGTTGCTCATGATGGGTGACTCGGGGCCCTCTGTGGTCCAGGGGAAGTTGAACTGCTCGGGTGAGAGGTCGAGTTGTCGTCGGCGATGGGGAGTAAAGATCATCATTTTGCCGGTTACCGGGTTGAGAACAGCAATGGGCTTCTTGTCGGAGCGGTCCAGGTTGTAACGACCCGTTCGGGGCTGGCCACGCTCGGCCTTGACTGTGTTTTCGGCATCCGAGTCAGAGACGTCGCTCATGGGGTGAGAAGGACGTCTAGTCTTTCGTCGCACAGGAGGCTCGGGTTCGTCTTCTTCGGTAGTATCACCATCGGCTGGAGCTTGTTAGTACTAATTATGTATGTCCGCATTGCAGACTCACTCTCATAACCGTCCAACTCCTGTGGCTCTTCAAACATGGGCACAGGAGTAGAAGCAGCAGTGGCAGGTTGGGAAGCCATTGGCGTAGCAAGTGGGGTATCGTCGTCCAGTTGACGGAAGATTTCCTCGGCGTCCGATTCTTGGTCTTGGTCTTGCTCGCCGTACTGGTTGTTGTAGTCCCAGAATGATCCTGAGCCAGACGACTCATCAGGGTCGTTCTCAATCTCCCGACGGAAAGCAGGGTCCAGTGTGTTCTGGGCAACAAAGATATCTGGGAAGAAACCTGCAATCTCATCCTCGGTGTCGGTAGAGTCAGAGTCGCTAGAGGGCACATCAAAGTGAACGTGGCGCTCTGTAGCGGTATCTGAGCCAAAGATGTTGGCATCTTGGTAAATATCGGGCTGGTCCTCGACGTCAGACACAATGCCTCCCCAGCTGCCGGTCTCATCCTCATCAATGTCCAAGCCTTCCTGCTCGTCATCTTCGTCGTTCTCATCCTCCTCTTCGTCATCGTCCTCCTCAATAGTCGGTTGCGGCCGAGGAGCTGGCTGTGGGGTGGGAATTTTAGTTTCTCCCATGATATTCTCCTCCTCGGCCGCGGCTACATCATCCTCATCGTCGTCAGAAGAGTCGCTGATGTCCTCTACAGCAGAGTAACCGCCATCGTCCGAGAGATCTAATGAAGAGGAAGAAGGAGTGTCGGATACCCGGCGGCGACGGTTGGCGGTCTTTGTCTTGACCGGAGTCGAAAACTTGCGCTTGATATTGCGAGACATTTCGATTGTACGTAATTCGATTGGTGAAATTGAAGATTTGTAAGTCGCTCGTTTGGGCGAATGTATTGCCGTTATTTAATTGTCGCTATTAGTATCGAATGAAGCAAACTTAATTCGAGAATTTCGTATGTATGATAAGCGGCACGTAATGGAATAAAGTTAACAAGACACGTATGATGGTCTTATCTCGAAACAAAAAGTGTATGTTTCGTTGTCGTTTAGGTATAGGAGTAGGTAGGTAATCGTAGAGGTAGAGGTAGGTTAATGGTTGTAGTATATCAAAAGCCCCTTCACAAACGGGCAAGTCGCAGAATCGTTGGTTTCAGAGACAGACTGTCGGTAGAGCATTCAGCTCCAAGAGCGGGAAAGCCTGTAGAAAACTAGGTCGAGAGGAAATTGACTGGTTAACTCGGTGAACTGCTGGACTGCGAGCCGCGACAGGGAAATCAGCCACGGCCCGCAGTGGGCGTTTACAGCTCAGCGATGGCCGAAGGCATGGTGACTCGATCTAGTTTGGTATGGGATGTTCTCTGGGTGATACTGAATAATTGCGACTTCGTTGTCTTGAGGGGGATTTTGGTTTGGGTTGGTGATGATGGGAAAAGCGAGCGAGGGGAGAGGACGAGAGAAATATCCCAAACTTTTTCCGTCTTCTAAGTGGGGTCGATCCTGATTGGGCAAGGTGTCTCGAGGCAGTGCCGGGGGGGAGTGTGCGGGAGGAAGGTACCAAATGCACTAGACCCAATGGGGATGGCTGGCACCGTCACCGCTTTTTGGAGCCTCAGGTAGAAGCCCAACCATGGACAAGTATTCCATGAGAAGCGCTGATATGTCTCAGTCAATGCGATGCAAGGAGACTATTCTGTGGTCTTTTGCTATGCTACGTATGTTATGCTGAATGTCTACTGCAGTTGAGAGAGTCTACGTGCAATCAGCGCGAGATCAAGTCCGAGTGTTGAGAACAGGTCTCAGAATGGCTCGGGCTTTGGCATCAGTGACTTCAGAGGGAAACACCCCATGCTCCCTGGTCCGTGAGGCGAGCAAAGCAGTAATTAGGGGACCAGTCATACTCCAGAGTGAGACCACGACAAGGGATATCCATCTACTGTATGACTAGGGAGATGCAATAAAAGATATTGGATATCGGAACAAACCTCGGGGAGAAAACGACATGTCCATTTTGAGTTGCACAGATCCAGAATGAGGTGGCTTTACATCAAGTGGCTGCATATAATATTTGCAGCCAAGTCAGTCACATTAACATGGTTACATCCCATCAGCAAACAACACCTTTCATTACTCCAATAGCTCATTATACGAAAAGCCCAAGACTACGTCGGCTCTTTTACCTCTCGACTTGCCGCGCCATTCAATCTCCATGCTCAGGCACGGCAGACGCTGGAGCCGGGATAACCAAGATAAAAAAAAAAATAC